>JAXCGZ010017014.1:0-135000 GCA_037179515.1 Halocaridina rubra
AAGGATAAGGATAGATACTTGTTGTCTAGGAGTGCTGTTTCCCTTTATTTTGCGCCATCAGCTTTTTTTTTTTTTTTTTTTTTTTTTACTTTAATACTCTGCGCATTCAGGCTGCCACCATAGTCAAATAGTATCGCTTGCAAGTTTGATTTGCCAGGTCGAGCGTTCGCGGCCCGCCACGGTTTGAGGTTAGAAAGGGAATTCACTCAGGGCAACGGTCATATTTCCCAAAATTAAAGGCCTTTGGAAGAAGGCACCGTCCTAGCCCTTAGTATAAAAGAGAATATGTGACATAAAACCGATAATCATCCTGCGCTTTCTGTCTTTTTTTCCTTGCAATTTCAGACTTTTTTTTTACTTCATTCCACTGCATATTCAGCCCATTTTTCCTTCATTACTTGCAATTTCAGACATTTATTTACTTCATTCCACTGCCCATTCAGCCTTTTTTTCTTCATTCCTCGCAATTTTAGTCTTCTGTTTTGTTTACTTCATTCCACTGAATATTCAGCCTCTTTATTCTTCATTCCACTGAATATTCAGCCCCTTTTTCTTCATTCCTTCCAATATTAGCCCTTTTTTTTACTTCATTCCACTGCACGTTCAACCCTTTTTTACTTCACGATTAAGTTTTTTGCTCTAACATGTGACCTTGACGTCTTTGTCATCACAGTTCCTCATTTTGCAGTTACTGCAGTCATATATTATGAATGGTGTCTATAGAGTTAATTCCTTGCGTATCAGCCCATTTTTTTTACAGCATTCCACTGCACATTCAGTACTTGTTTTGCTACCCTGTCGGTTTCAGCTGGATATGGTTCCATGTTTCCAAATAAAATTTCCACTAGGCCAGTTGTTATTTTGTATAACATAATTTAATTCACAGAACTTGCAATATATCCCAAAAGTATCAGTTCATCTGATATGGTGTCATTCAGGTACCTGTGGCTTTGAATATGGTATGTGCGGATGGCAAAATTTTTATTCTACTGAAAATGTCACTGATGATGTCGACTGGCTTCAAGGGAAAGGCAGTGATGCTCTGGGTAACGATGCTCCTGATGTGGATCACGAGGGAAATTCTGAAGGTAATAAAATAACTGTTTACGCATTGCTTCACAATTATTATTATTATTATTATTATTATTATTATTATTATTATTATTATTTTATTACTATTATTATTATTATTATTATTATTATTATTATTATTATTATTATTATTATTATTATTACTGTATTATTATTATTATTATTATTATTATTATTATTATTATTATTATTATTATTATTATTATTATTATTAATATTATCGTAAGCCAAGCCACAAGTCCAGCTGGAGGAAGTCAAAGGCTGTCAACCATATGCTCCAGCAGGGGAAGGAACTTGGTGAGGAAGCAGGGTGGCCAGCAGGAATGTGTTATGCAGTATATATTGTTAGATTTTTAAATAACACTCTAGGACTGCTAAGTATATACTGTACAACTTATTAACTCTTCAAAGATAATTCCTAATATGCTTTTAATAATTTCCAGGAAAATTTTTGTACATTGATGGATCTAGTGGCGCATATGGAACAGCAATATTAGAGAGTCAGCTCTTGGTCCCTGAGCAGCACAATGATTTTTGCTTCTCCTTCTGGTATTACATGGAGGTAATACAAAATTTTGCCATTAATTTTAAATAGGAAAATATTTACTAGAGGCTGTGAGGGTCATTCATAGAATAGCATCGCTTATAAAAAAAAAAGTAATCAAACTTACAAATCTATTCTACATATAAGCCATAATCCCATGTTAAGTAAGATATCTGAGTCAAAGCAAACACTTTGGCCTTTTTTGGGAGGAAAATACAAAATAATGGATTCCCAGTCCCTACACATTGTCCCATTATATAGATATTAATGATTCTCAGGGGAAGAAGATGGTGGTATTCGTGCCTCTTTATATGGGGAACTGATAACTTATAAGTAATATTGAATTTACAGGGTGATGTTGAGGGGCTTAGTATTAGCTCCATAGTTGCACGTGGGAATGAAACTGTTCTTTGGGAAGAGAGTACACCAACGGGAGGCATATGGATCGAAGGCCAAGCCCGTGTTGAGGCAAAGATATTCATCTTTGAAGATGTTGCTTATCAGGTATGTTAAGTTTAAATGATGTATAATCTTTCATTGTTCACAGTAGTTGCTTCAGTGATGAAGCACCAGACTTCCATGTTGAGCGATTGTTTTTCCGTTTTATATGCCACTTTTAATATCCATTTTGGGAATGGATGCAGAGAGGTTGAAGCTGGTGAATTAAGGCTGGAATCCCTACCTAATTTCTTGCGGTTAACTCGAATGCGACTCTATCAATTTCCTGAACTTGGTGCTCTCACCACCGCTCTATTGCAGTCTGCAGACTTCTACTCGAAAGGTCCTCAGTTCATATCCTCAAGGTGGCATGTAAAGCATCCCTTGACGAAAGTGATATGGGGATAAGGAGAGGATAGTGAATTTCTTAAGTTGTAGCCACTTTTATCTCGAAAATCTCAGTGAATATGTTATCAGATTTCAAGTGTGGGCTTTGATGAGGCACACCTACCATCCTGAAGCGTATATATATATATATATATATATATATATATATATATATATATATATATATATATATATATATATATATATATATATATATATATATATATATATATATATATATTATATATATATATATATATATATATATATATATATATATATATATATATATATATATATATATATATATATATATATATATATATATATATATATATATATATATATATATATATATATATATATATATATATATATATATATATATATATATATATATATATATATATATATATATATATATATATATATATATATATATATATATATATATATATATATATATATATATATCTCGTTATTATTGCTGTAGTAAGTATCTTGCAATTACTGAATTTTGTTTTCTAGCTGTACATCAGAGGAACCCGAAATTCCTTGTCTTCCAAAATAGCCCTGGATGACTTTAAATTTGAACATGAGGCTTACTGCCCAAGAAAACCCGCTGTACCTGATATATGGTCATGCAATTTTAAAGATGATGTATGTGGAATGAAAAACGTTGAAGGCTTCACAGGAACATGGGATCGCAATAACACCTTAGGACAAATACCGGGAGTACCAGGTACGAAATGAAATTTTATGTTATTTAATAGTTAGACTGCCAGAGCTTCTGTTCGACAAATTTTATTTTTTGAAAGGTTGACTTTGACATATTTACAAACTCACTTTGAATGACCTCTTAGACAAATTGAAGCTCTGAAAGGTTCTCAATACCATTTCTCAAAAGTAAATATGAATGACGTGCCAGTCAAATTTAAGATCTATGAGGTTAATTCGTCATATCCAAAAAGTGATCTTAAATATCTATTACACATATTTAAGGTCAGCAAGGTTCAATCTTTCATATCTGAAAAACCTTTTTTGATTTGCTTATTAGTCAAAATTTAACTTTTACGAGGTTTAATTTGTCGTGTTTTGAAACGCTTGTCGGATAGATTTAAGGTATATATGCATATATGTTCCCTGTATAAAAATGCGGTGAAACTCACTGCAGTTTGCTTTATATAAGCATTGATAGCTCATTGAACTCTTTTCAACACTTTCAGATACTTGGTATATTACTATGCATGGTGAGGGTTATGCAGCAATTGAGACACCCATGATAGAATCTTCCAGCTCCCCTTGCTGTTTCACTTTCTATTATTACTTAAATGGGGCTAAAGGTGGAGCACTGTCAGTAATCCCGAGGTATGTAAATCCAAGTTCTTTTGCTGACTGATTTATTTTTTGTGTTTGTAAATTAATACCCTTCCTACATTTGTTTCTTGTTTTCACTGTGGCCACAATACTGGGGAGTGCTGTAGCTAATAGGTAAGAGCGCTTGACCTTGTTAGTGTTCAAACCTGCGGCAGGGTGCTAGGAATGGCATCCATTCTTACTTTTCTAGCTCCAACCTGTTGCCACTACAGCTTCAAGGGGATGTTGCCTTTTGTAAAAACAGAAATTTCGTTAACCAGGATAACATCATGAAAATACAGTATTTCAGATGACAAGTTTGTAAACTTCCATATTCAGTATAATTGTTTTCCATTTTATATGTCACTATTAATCCCCATGCCATTAGGGTGGACACAGATAGGTTGGAGATAGGGAATTAAGGCTGCATGCCCTTCCTGCTGCTCCTTCTCAAGTTGTGTGCCTAATTCTTTGCACCACCTATATAGATATGTATAAAGTACATTTTATTTATGGACATTCTCCTAGGTGTAATGTAGAGGGATTTCGAGAAGCCTCACAAGTAAATTCATTTGTCTTTTATTCACTGATGCACATTTTTGAAGTATAATTCAGATGCGAATGGAAAAGCCTTATGACTGAATGTGTATATTTTGTCTGCGCACCGTTTCATGTGCTACAAATTGTCCCAATATGAATAGGGGTGGACACAGACATGTTCTTTACTCATTGCTACGATAACTATTACTAATAAATATCCATTTTTAGATATGATGTTGACGATCTTGGGGAAGCTTTATGGACACAGGGGCGTCCCCAAGGAGACCAGTGGATTCAAGCCCATGTAGACATTACGATGCTATCTCCAGTATCTGTAAGTTTAGTTAATATAAGCTAAATTATTTCTATAATAAATGCACTTTGAAATACTTAATTAGTATAGCTTTACTCTCCAGCTTCAGCCTTTCGAATAGGAATGAACACTGATCTGAAAAATTAAAAGAAATAGTTGCTGATATATATGTATATATTTATTATGCCTTATAGTCTTAATCTTAATTTTATACTTTTTGCTAATTACTTACTAAATAAGTATTTTAATAATTGCTTATTTGAATCAGCTTTTAGGTGATACTTTTTTAATTAAGTTTCATAAAATCTTTATTAGTTTTTAATGCTTTTTCGGAAATAGGTTGTGTTTGAAGGTTTGAAAGGGGTAAACCAGGATTCAGTTATTGCAGTCGACGAAATTGCGGTTTTTGGTTTGTCTTGCAATGTTTTGCAGCCAACGGTGATTCCAGGGCAGGAATGTAAGATATCATTTATTGTTTTGCTCTCATATGGTTTAACAAATGAGAAATATAAAATGTTTTAGTTGGATTATTATCCCCATAGCAAATGATTATTAAACTATGGTTACGAATCTGATATTTGTATGTACATTATAATGATTTTTTTTTTATAAAAATACTGTATATACCTTTGGAGGTGAAGTGTAAGTTTTGATTAAAAACAACTGTATTCATGTATAAGTTATGCTCACTTTATAGTTATTTCAATATCTATCATCCTTTTTTGTGATTATTTTGAAATGTGTCACGTCTTTTTGATACAGTTACCAAATCTATGATGTTTTTCTGCAAATGTTATATCTGTTTGCATTTTTGTAATATTTACTGTGTCTGATTTCAGTAATGTGTGATTTTGAGGATTCTCTGTGTGACTTTACTATTGAGGATGATAGAGGAACATGGGAGTGGATATATCCTAGGCAGCCAAATTTAACTTTTCCACATGCTGATAGAGACCATACATATAACACAGGTTTTGGTAAGTTTAAAATATATTTTTAAGCTGATTTTCAGTAACCTTATTGTAATATGTCCCGTGTTCCAGTGTATTTTGCTTTGCAGATGAAGACCTTCTTTCTGTATACAAAAGTCATAATCCACCTTATGAGGCAGATGATTGAATCAAAGCAAAAAACTTGACATTTGTGGGACGAGAATACAAAGGAGGGGATTCCCAGTTCAGTCACTCCTCCCCATTTAGTTGAGTTTTACAACATGCAGGGGAACATGGAGGAAGTATTTTTGGAACTCTTCTTAAAACCGAAAACTTCCCTCCATAATGAGCATTTAATATACATGATTTATCGTGATGTCTCCCAGTGTCAAGCTTGTTTTTGATTGAAGGTCATTACTTGGCTGCTCCACTGTGGAACGGACGTGACGGTATCGTTGGACGCGTAGTCACTCCAGAATTTCAGCTAGAACGTACAGATCCTCAGTGCATCACTTTCTGGTATCTCCATAATGGTCAAAGTCTCAGAGATACACTTGAGGTATACGTGCGGCACGGACTTGACATGTTTCCTCCTGCAGCATGGAAAGAAAATGGTGGGCTTTCTTTTGTTGTTACAAAAATTATTATTATTATTATTATTATTATTATTATTATTATTATTATTATTATTATTATTATTATTATTATTATTATTATTATTATTATTATTATTATTATTATTTTATTATTATTATTATTGTTAATTTATTTATTTATCTATTTATTTATTTCTTCTTTTATATATTATAAGACAGTACATTTAATAATAATATACTGATGACTTAGAGAGGATATATGTATATATATATTGTAAATTTAACTGTTGTCTACCATTCCTCCCCAGCAAATCATGGGTTTACTTGGATGTTGGCAAATATTCCTATACCTACGGGCAACTCGCATTTCAATGTGTTATGGCAAGCAACCCAGAGGCAAAGGGACCAGGATGGTGTCATGGCATTAGACGATGTTGAGCTTGTATTGAGCGCATGTCCAAAAATAGGTATGAATTATCCACACACTATATCTTGCCACATTTATTGTTAGTGAATGTATTTTTACCCAGAGCAAAATTTTCATATAATTGAAAAACTCAGGGTGATCACCGTCATGAGCAGATAATTCATAAAAGCTTCGCAGTTCATTTGAGATTAACATGTTGGTTGTCAATCTTCGTAACCCGAATTTATAGTTTTACAAATTTAAGTGTTCGTTGTTTATTTTTACTACTTTGTTTGGAGTAAAAACCTTGATTATCTCTTTTTGTATTCTGGATTTGTAGAATAGTTAAGCAAAATAAATGTTCTGTAATGTGGAGTTGTAGAATATTCTCATGATATTGCTGTCTACTTATATATATTAATATATTTGGAATAAAAACCTTGGTTTTCACTTTTTATAAAGTGGGTTTTATGTTTTTCACAAATCTAAATTGCTGTCAGTCAAATTTTACTACATATTTTTGTAATGACAATTTTGGTTTTCATATTTTACAAACAGGATTTGTAAGACTTTAAAATCTGAATTGGTATCTGCATAGTTTTACTAATTCAGTTGGAATGAAAACATTGTTTTTTACTTTTTGTGGCCTTGATTGTAGCTTTTCTTTAAACAGAATTGTTTATGTACAGTATACTATTACCAATTCTTCCCGTATAAAAACCTTGGTATTCAGTTTTTTAATCCAAGTTCTTTAGGTTTCTTATAATCAGATTGCCATCTGTCTTACTCTATCGTTTCTTACTAATAGTTTAATTTTAAATGTTAAGTTTTACTCTAATTTTTTCATAGTCTTTGAAATCTATTTATTATCTGTCTCTTTTATTTATTCTCGGAAAGGAACCATTTTTTTTTTGCAACCTGGATTTATAAGTTTTTGAAAGTGACTTGCTCTGTCCAATTTTGATAAGTCACTTGGAATGAAAACTTGGTTGTCATAATTTTTATATTGTCATTTATAGGATGTTTCAGACTGATTTGTATCTGTTTATCTGTCTTCTGTCAGGTACTTGCAAGTTGTATTATAGTTTAGACTGATGTGTTATATGTATCTTCTGTCAGGTACTTGTAATTTCGAGTATGGAACCTGTGGCTGGCAAAATCTGTACAACACAGAGAATGTAACAGATGACATTGATTGGATCCAGGGTAAAGGTTCTGATGCAATGCACAATGAAGCTCCTGCTGCTGATCATACTGGAGATTCTGATGGTAGGTCTAACTAGATATTCTTCATTTTTAGATAAAATTGGAAAAACTACAGATCTGTGACTTCTAATGACACCACAATAATTTTTAGATAGCAAATGCATACTTCCAAATCCTTTTCAAGTATTTTACAGAATATATGACATTCAGTATGCCAAAGCAAAAAGCACAAATTCAATGCAATTACTCATTTTTAAATGTCTTCAAATAATCTCCCTTGTCAGGGAGGGGGTAAAACGGAGATTAATGGTCGCATTGGCGACCCTTCTGAGTATCATTAGTAGATGATCCAGTTATCCCTATTTTTCAACCTCTGTGGTCAAGTGGGCTAAGCTATGATACTCAAGTAAAGGGTTCGCAGATTCGATCCCCGACAATGATAGGGTATTATTTGATTAATAACATTGACATACACCAAGAAACAGAAAACTGGTTCATATATAAACTGATTTTTTAAAAATCTTATGCTGCACTGGATATATATTCTGTCATAGTTTTTTCATGTAAAATTTTAAGTAAAAATTTTTCCTCAGGCAAGTTTTTGTATGTAGATGCAACAACAAATGTTTACGGCATTGCAACCATAGAGAGCCAATTACTTGTTCCTGAGCAACATAATGAGTATTGCTTCAAGTTATGGTACTATTTGGAGGTAAATAATTATTGTGTTTTTCATGCATATTGTATTCTTCCATAATAAATAGCTGGGTGGCTGCAAGTACAGGGAGAAATATTTTTTAAACTAAGATGTAAAAAGAATTGAGATAATAGGGTTTCAGCATCTCTTTGCCATTGTCGCCTGTTCTGCCAGGTGTTTTGTATTTAAGAAATACAATTAAATAAGGAGATGTTACCAGTCCCTTCTTCCCTGTCCCTTTTAGTCGGATCCTATAAAACAATCAGGGAACAGACACATGTGAAATTATTTCTTCACTACTACCAGAATGAAAACTGAGTGTTCTCAGGTCAGAGACCTAAAATTGAAACGTTGAATGCTTCTTAACGTATATCGCTGTTAGACTTGTATAAATCTGAAAAATAAAAATGTGTGAAATTATTTTTAAACGTGTGAATTTGTAAACACAGGGCAGTTCCGTTGGAGTACGCATCACATCTCTTGTTGCCAGTGGCAGACAGACCACTTTGTGGGAGGAAAATACTACTACTGACGGGCAGTGGATGTTGGGTCAAGTTAAAGTTGAGGCTAAAATTTTTATCTTTGAAGATATTGCATACCAGGTGAGATTATGATACGTTAATTAGTATGTTAATTATGTTGATATGTATATATTGTTGTGATATACATAAGTTTTTATGTACGGCGTAAAATGGAGAGTTTGGATACTGCAGTTGCACAGTGGTTAGGGCTCTTGACTCGGGAAGTGACAAACCCTTGTTCGAGCCTGCCATGGAGCATTAGGATTGGAATCCAGCCTTAATCCCTTTACAGCTCTATCTTGTCTTTTTATCCATTCTCATATTGGGGATTAATAGTGACATAAATACAGCAAAGATAAATCATATAGGTATTTTTTATATTTTCAGCTTCTTGTTAGTGGTTTGAGAAATTCTAATGACTCCATCATTGCCCTCGATGATTTTGTTTTCAAATATGAAGGTAACTGTCCCAGGCTACCTCCTACATCTTCAACGACTCCCCAACCTGTCGGCAATTTATGGTATTGTAACTTTGATGAAAATGCTTGTGATCTAGAAATCACTGGAGATGCAAAATGGCTAAAAACTGATGGGGTGGAACCTTCAGAAGATGGTATGTGAATTTTATCTTCAAGTAACATTAATAAGTACTTTGTAACATTGATATTTAAGATTTTATGTGGACGTTAAGTAGCTAAGTGCATTTGAAAATAATATATAGAAATTTAAGGATATTTTTACAATATCTTTTATTTCACTATCTTGTTTTGAATTTTTACGATCCCTTGCTGGAGTTGGCAGGGTTGCCACTATTGTAATGTAAGATCTGAACAGCTATCATCTCCTTAAAAATGCGTTTTACAGTAAGAAAACAAATTCAGGGAGAGAAAGGTGGCTTTCCATTCGCTTATCCACACCATGTAGTTGCTCTCTATGACTTGCAGGGATTACAAGGGTGGTAAATTTATCTTTCCACCCCAGAATAAACACACATGAGAAGTAAGAGAGTGGGCTATATTGGAACAGAACGAGCTATAAGTGAGAGCGTGGCACAAAAATAGCTTTAGAATGGGTAAATGAGAGATTGAGGAAGAGCCTATACTGGACGAGTAACCTGATATTCAGAATGCAAATAGACTTAAAAAAAGATGAAAGGATGGGGCAAGGGAGATATCCTTGGCAGAAAACTTGGATAAACAGGAGGATTAACTGGAATGCAAGAACTCTGCCATTGCTGTAAGCATGCTTTTTACGTCAGTGTAATTGGCAGGAGCTATAGGATAACTGCTGCTGGTCCTTCCACATCATCTGTATCTAAATGAAATTACCTATATCACTGTTATAAATTGTGAGATGGGTGTATTCTATACTAATGAGGATTTGAGCGTCATCTGGCTCCTAGAGCCTATTTTTTATTTTTTTTTTTTTTACTCTTCATTTTCTTCTTTCTATCTCCTAGGGCTGGGTACAAGAATATCACCTGCGTATTACCCTTTGTCCTAAAAGTCGACTAAATAAGGCAGAGCAAGGAGACTAGCATTCTCCCTCTTCTGAAAAAAATATCTCACCTAGAAAATGTGCGCGGTTGTGGAATGCGTGAGATTAAAAGGGAAGAAATTTATAGCTTGCTTGTGAAAAGAAAGATGGATATGTTAGCATTGAGTGAAAGAAATTTACATGAGTGTACGCTTTGATGCAGTCACCCCCTTACGAGGGAAGCATGCTGTATGTATATATAAACAGATTATCACAAAGCAATGCAGGCTTCAACTCCAGTCGTCTAGTATGATACTCCATTCCTTAAATCCTTGAACTGTAATTTATGTCTGTATTAATGATTTCCACCCTAATGTTAAAACTACAATATATATATATATATATATATATATATATATATATATATATATATATATATATATATATATATATATGTAGTCACCGTGGTTCAAGCGGTAGCGTCCGCGACTTTGAGGTGTCATGTTTAGGGTTCGCCCCCGTCACGGTCTGAGGTTAGCAAGGGCTTGCACTCAGGGTAATGATTACATCTGCCAAAACAAGTCCGCAAGAAGGCAACCGTCCTAGCCCTTAGTAGAAAAGAGAGTCCGTGACGTAAAACCAGAACACACACACACACACACACACACACACACACACACACACACAAATATATATATATATATATATATATATATATATATATATATATATATATATATATATATATATATATATATATATATATATATATATATATTTATATCTTTATCCAGGATTTGGAGAACACTGTTTATCTCTCACTGGCTTGCCTACTGATGAAGGAAGAGCTGCTCTGCCTCTCCTGGAGCCTCCGAGTGGCAAAAAGTGCCTCACCTTTTGGTACTTCCTTAAAGGTGGCAACATGGGAGAGCTCTCTTTGATTATTGTGTAAGTGTGACAAGACTGATTATGTGTAACTTCAGATACCAATGCTGTGAACACAAATTTTACATTTCCTTGCTTGGTTAATTTTTATTTTAATGTTGATGAAGTTTAATTTAAGAAAGCCCGTATATGAATATTTTTTTTTACAGAATAGTGTATATTTACATTAGTAACTATAGAAGTGATATTTCGAGAAATGTCTATAAAAATATTATTTACAGTATGGGCTACAGTCTTATATGATTCAGTCCTTTTTCTTTATCATGTGTCATATCAAAGAAATGTGACTCAGCAAATGCTTGTATTTAGATAATTTGAAGCGACTTATATTTTATTTCACAGTGCTCATTATTCCTGTGGCAGTATCCACCTCACTTACCCTATTGGGAGAAGATAGTAAAGAAATGCTCTCGCAATTATTTTCAATCTCGACACATTACTTTTATTCATAGTTTTTATACTCACAAAATAAGAGATTCTATGATATTTCCTTTAATTCTGACACCCACAGTAAAGATGGCTCTGAAGAAGCACTTTGGACAAGAGGACGTCCACTTGGATCTTGGTATCTTGCAGCTATTGATGTACCTGTGGATGGCGATACTGAGGTAAGTATATACTGTACATTGTACTATAATCTTCATGAATTTCAACGGTATATGTTAAATTTATAAGTGTTGGTCCTATCTATTGCAAAACAAGATACTGTACATACTTTAAAAGAATAAATAGTTTTATTGAGCGGATTTGTTATCACATTGGTAATCTTATATTTATATTGAAAAACTGTGGCAATTGTAATATAACTGATTATGGAAGTAATAGAGTGTGTTTTTAATTTTTCTAGCTTTATTTTGATATTCCATGTTATTAGCATTTACTAAAACTTAAATGATCTTGCAAAAGTTTGTGCCAGGGTTTTGCGATCTTTAATATGAAGATAAGTTTATCATATTTTTTATGAAAATACATGAATAGCTTTGGCTCAGGCTTCACCATGAGTTTTATATACAAGCATATTGTGCCAGCCAAAGAAGAGGCAGAAAGCATACTATGAATTATGGTAGTGGTTATGCTGGCAAGAGTGAATTATGAATGGTAGTAATGATAGTATTAATGATAATATTTGATTATGAATCAAAATGGTGGTACTGGTACTGGTAATATTATTTATCTGTGAATGGTAAGGGTGTTAACTGTGATAATCATCAAAATAATTCAAAATAGCGTGTGGATGCATGTTCACTTTAAACGACAGAGTCAGTATTATTCCCTGAACTCATAAAAGTTCAGTTTCACCACGTATTCTGCAGATCTGATGGCGTACTACTCTAAATTTCCTAATAAACAGGGTCTAAACCGTAGGGATACTTCTATCCTCTGTGTTCTATATTTAAAAGGTTCATGTAAAAAAGCTTCACAAACTATCTCAAGTAATGAACTTCGGGAAAGTTGATTTGCTGAGGTATGAGTTTATAGTAGTAGTAGTAGTAGTAGGAGGAGGAGTAGGAGTAGGAGGAGGAGGAGGTACTCTTTTATATCTGTTTAACAATTTTGAACGTACTTGCACTTTTATGTACAAAATATCTATTACATATATCCATTCTCTATTTAAATGTATATTTTGCAGATTGTTTTCGTAGGTTTTCGAGGCCAAAACAGCGAAGCCATTATTGCACTCGATGAAATTATGTTAGCGTCTGCTGATTGCAGTGTTGTTCATCCAACAGTCTCTCCTGGGGATGCATGTGAGTTCACTAAGTTTTGTTTCCCTACGTATAAATTTAGCATATCTTTCTTAGAGTAGTTTAGGGATCAGAGATTCAGTATCACTAACGTTTGCAATATGTTTTTGTTTTTTAAATGCACCTGAAAATATGTAATGTTGATAGCTTGTAATTTTATAACGAGAAATAATTATCCCAAATACACTGAACATATATGCTGAATATCGTTAAAATCTGAAGTACATATGACTCTTCACATACCAACTTATACATATATAGAATGAAGTGAAGCATTTCTATAGAACCTGCATTTTTGGTCCAAATAATGTAGTGACTATATATATATATATATATATATATATATATATATATATATATATATATATATATATATATATATATATATATATATATATATATATAAGACTTGTATTATTTTTCTTACTCCAGTGTGTGACTTTGAGCACCCAGATATATGTGGATATACTATTACTGGTGTGATTGGGAATTGGGAGTGGGTGTTTCCTCGTGCTGATAATTACAGCGTACCTCATGTCCCAGTAGACCACACATATAACACAGGTTATGGTGAGTTGTACTTTATTTTTCTTAATATCATGTTATATTCTGCTGAAGCTAGCAGGCTTACCACGACTGAAGAAAAATGGGAGGCAGCAGGCCTTGAATATGCTCTACACATCCCCACCCTTTCAGTCAACAATTCTCCAGTAAGAAAAAACTTCAGGTAAGTTGGGGCTGGCAGCCCTTTGCTTCCTTATCCCTTTTCGTTGAAAATCATGATGCACAGGGATTTCTGGTAAAGTTTTGCATTCCACCAATCCATAGTGATAATAATGTGAGAAATAAATGAAATTCCTAATGGTTCCTGACATTTTAATTCACTCTGCACATTATTTCTAAACATTAAATTAGCTATTTCTTCCTCTTCTGAGAGGAGATGATTACATAGCTAGTTTTATTAAACAGTGAGACATGGATACAAATAAAGTAATAGGGATATATTAGATTGAAAAGAAATAATAAAGAGGGAATTTAATACTTGAGATGATTCTCTTTTCTACATGAAAGGAAATCAGAGAGAATGCACTTCGCTATATGAATTATTATTGAGTAATTTATGAAATAATAGTATTAATATTGGTATAGCATTGGATTTAAAAAGATGGAAAATATTTGATAAAAAAAGTTACCAAAGTGCAATGGAAATATCTTTGTGATGAAAGGATCATATATACACAGTATATAATATTATGTGTAATTATACAAATAACCAGTATTATTTAAATAATCTTTTAGGATTTATACGATATTTAATATTTTCTTTAAATATATGTTAAGGTCACTACATGGAAGCCCCTTTGCTGCCTGACCAGGAGGGGATTGTAGGGTTTTTATCAACCCCAGATATACCCGTTCTAGAGGATGCGACTCAGTGTGCTATCTTTTGGTATGTCCATAATGGCAACTCCAACAAAGATGTACTTTCAGTCTTCATTTCATCTTCACCGGACATGGGATATCCGCTTTGGAAGGAAAAAGGTAAAGAATTATTTTCTTTTATACCATCTACTAGAGCCAGCAGAATGGTCCCAATCAGAGATCAAAAAGACAGTCACAAAAGTAATACTCCGATTTTATTTTGTAATCATAATCAGTAGCTTGCATTCATGCTTATGCCCTCCATGTACAGTATTATGAACACGATTAAGCCCCTTGTAGGGATAAGATTTCCATCCTTGTGCCATGCATGTTGCAGATGACGACTATGGAGTTAAAGAGAATTTCTTGACTACATTTTCTTTGTGTAATATGAATTGATAAAGTGCAAGGACTTACTTGCTGATATTTCTCTTCCGGTCACAGAAATTGACTGAAAAGATGTGAAGACCGTAAGCTGGGATTCTATCTTTTTCAATTCTTTTTACTTGCTTCAGAAGAGCTGATAAAATAGCATAAAAATAATTATAATCACATTAATTTCTAATCATCCAAAGGAAAATGGAACAAAGAGAAAAATTTATATTTGAGGTCTTCACCAGTAGGAAAAGGGAGGCCATTTCCTTGATGTCCTTTAGGAAATAGATATGCACAAACTTGAAGAATTTGTGTATTATTGCTCTACTGCATTTAACTATCTTATTTTAATACTTCCTAAGCTCACGTATAAGTTCATTACTTGTGTAAATTAAGTTGTGACACTAGGTTACACATACCAGTAGTCTCAATGAGAATGGATTACTATTTGAACTGAACACACAGTTATATTGTATAGGTCATATGTAGCAAAAACTCTACTCAGAGTATTTTTTTTTTGTAAAAAGAAAACAGTAGTATTGTGTATGCTTCTCTTGAGGAAGCCAAAAAAGATAAAACTTTGTTTTAATTTTTTTAAATTCATACCTTTGATATATGATATTTTGACTTATATGATGAAAGGGACAACATTTGAGTGTTTATAGTTGAAGACACGGAAGTGAGTTTTAGCTTTTTATCATGCAGTTTTCACATTTTGGTTATGGGTACTCTACTGTCACTTGCAGAATAAGGCCATAATTATGGAAAAAATCCTGAAAAAAAATAAAATGCTCTCTTTAGTGGGTGTTAATAACAGTAGCAACATTTTTTGCCTCTACAGCCAGCTACATAGATCACTGGCTGGATGCATCGGTGCCAGTCCCTAGAGATGTAGGTCAGATGTATCGTATCTACTGGCAAGCTACTCAAAATCTCAGAGAAGAACATGGATCTATGTGTATAGATGACGTTATGGTTATTCTCGAGCCATGTGGAAATATTGGTAAGTTGCATGATATCAGACTTTCAGCATACTCAGATATACCATAGAATGTGAAAAAAGTATCTGGTCTGAAGAATGCTGCAATATCAGAATTGTGCCAGTTAGTGATAAATACTACTTACTTTCTATAGACAGATATTTGATTAATAATTTACAAATATTCTTAGTGTCCATTGTTTATGTTCTTGTATGCACTTAGAAATTAAGAATTATTATTAGCTTCTATTTCTTAGCAAATAATAGCCTATGAGTGGTACTCTTCAAAGGTACTCTGCTATTTCCTTTTTGCCTTTGTAGTCCAGTTTTTATAAACAAAATAATGCGTAGATTTTGAGAAATATATTTATTATATTTTCTCATTTGGCTACGTGTAATTTCACAAATACCGCAGCAATTCAGAATACATGAGCGTGGTTACTCTTTTTTAGAATTAATTGTAATGAGTAGTTGCTCTTGTAAATGGTGAGGTACTCCACATTTTGTATATTTTATGCGTAGTCCATAATCCATGAAACTGTTGATATAAAGACTAAAAAAATTACATAATTTAATTTTTATTAGGTACCTGTGACTTCTCAAAAAGCATGTGTGGATGGCAAAATATCATTACTGGTGATAATCGGACAGATGCAACAGACTTCATTCTAGGATCAGGTGACACAGTGATTGATATGGCTGGCCCACCAACTGATCACACAGGTGATCCCACAGGTAAGAAAATTAATATAATGATTCATATTGGTGTGTAAGGAAGAACACTTCACTGTTATGCCTTGCATTCTGTAAGAACCTCCATCTCCCATTCATCTTGGTCCACAGCACTGAGCGGATGCTGCAAATTGTTGCAGAAACCCATGGATTACATCATCCATTTACGGTCTCTTTTTACCTATCCCTAAGTCTAGCACTTTTTTCCTGTGCCACTGATTTATCACATGCATCCAATGCCCTCTCTACCCCACCCATCCATTGCATTCTTGGTGTTCCTCTGGGCTTTAGTTCGTCTCCCGCACTCTTCGCTAGTCATGCCTCATTCATTATTTATTAAGCCTAAACCCCTTCAGCACTTTCTGGTCTAACTTATCAGAGAGCTTTCTCTTAACAGTCAATCTCAATCTCACCTCCACATTTTTAATTTTATCTATTCTAGATACGCCTACTACACTTCTTAAACGCCTGAGTTTTATTTCATTCAGTATGCTTATTTCATCTCTCATATATTTCAAGTCTTTTCAACATGCTATATTGCAAGCAGATTCAACCTTCTCTTTGTATCTATACTTGAATACCTAATTCTCATTACGCTTTTCATCCTACCTACTCTTTAAGTTGCTTCTTCACTCACTTGTGTATCTAATCCTCCATTCACTGATATATGTGACCTCTCTAACCTAAATTTCTTCCTAACCTCAGAATTTCAACATTCACTCTCACAATCAACCTGGTATCATCATTTGTTTTATTTGTTAAATTTACTTTTACCCACATTCAGTTGTAATTTATTTCTCTTACACACCTTTACATACTCAGTAGGGACCTGATAACTCAGTTTCTCCTCAAATTTTGCACCTAGTGTAGTGTCATCTTCAAGCAGAAGATGAATTATTTTTCCGTGAGCTCTCACGTAACCCACTATTTTCACATCTCTGCTTATGACCCTTGCATTTACTTCCCTTACCGCTCTAGCCATATACATAATAAATTTTCATTGAAACATCACACAACCCTGACTCAGTCCTTCATTATTAAAATCCAAGACATGTAATCAGTCTAATAGAATGTTCACAAATAGGAAATTCAACTTTCACATGTAAATAGTCACATCTATATTTAAAAAAAACAACAACAATAATAATAATAATAATAATAATAATAATAATAATAATAATAATAATAATAATAATAATAATAATAATAATAAAAATAATAATAATAATAATAATAATAATAATAATAATAATAATAATAATAATAATAATAATAATAATAATAATAATAATAATAATAATAATAAAAAGAAGAAGAAGAAGAAGAAGAAGAAGAAGAAGAAGAAGAATTTTCCATAAATACTGTCCTCTCCTATTCAAGAAAGCAGGAAAAAACACGAAAGTATTTATACCCATATGCATCACTGTATTCATAGTCATTTGCTCACAGTTCCACACATGTACGCTCAGAAAAGTAATAGAGACCTAACCCAGGCCCAAATATATCTTAAACCAGGCCTCAACAATGATAATTCTTGACATAAATGAAGAGAAAGAATTCGAAAAGTATTATTCCAGCTACCAGTAGGACATGACATGAATGGCAGAGTCATTTTGTTGAGTTTATGGAGTATCACTAGTTTGAGCTAGGCACAAATAAATATGATTCAGACTTTGATAATGAATATTCAGAGTTATAGAGAAATAATTCCAGTTTTGCAATACTGAGTTGTACCATTTATATATAATTTTATTTTTTCTGTTTCCTCTATTTCCCTTTCCCTCACCAATTTGCTCGCCCTGTTTGAGATGTCTGGTTTAGAGTCCTTGACTTTTCCAGCAGGGCATGTTACTGGGCTTATAATAATAATAATGATAATAATAATAATAATAATAATAATAATAATAATAATAATAATAATAATAATAATATAATGCACCGTATTTCAGGAATGTATATATATACTGATACCAGCTTTGGAGATACAGGCGAGGCACTACTTGAGAGTCAAATGTTTGTTCCTGAACAACACAATAAACTCTGCTTCCACTTCTGGTATTATATTAAGGTGAGGCCTGCTTTATTTGATTTGATAAATCACATTACTTCCTTCATTGTTATAACCGTTGATACTAGTAATCACAGTATGACGTCCGAGATAAGTAAATTTTTCTGGTTATTTTGATATGAAATTTCGTAATAGCTTAGTATTTATAACAATTGATATCTATTCCAAGCTCAGAATGATTGATTTAGGGTGTTTCTTAGGCTCAAGATAATAAGTATATTCCTTTTAAACACTCCAGCAAAAGTGTCATTAATTAAAGCTCCAGAGGCTATTTTTATAGTATTAAGTTGATGTTTCGGTGCTTTTAGTTCCATATTAAAAAAAAAGAAGTGTTTTTGTGTCTGATGGTACTACATATAATCAGTATTAGCAATGTTCAGCAATTATACGAATGGCTCAAAGTCCGAAGACTATTTCAAATTGCAGTATATATATATATATATATATATATATATATATATATATATATATATATATATATATATATATATATATATATATATATATATATATATATATTAAACTTGATTCTGTGTTGCTTTTGGTGATTTTAACATGTACCATAACACTGATAGTAAGTCTGCTCTTGACTTGTACACATAAGCTAATATTTCTTAGCTTATTTCACCAAATGCTTTCTTTCTTTACCTCATATCAGTTTTAAACTAATATATTTTTGATAGGGTGACAACACTGACCACATACGAATTGAAATTCAACCTCAAGACTTTAGCATTCATGAAATATGGAGACACTCTGGGCAAGATGATCAGTGGCACGAGGGTCAGGTTCATGTTCATGCGGAAGAATTTGTCATTATACCCATTCCATATCAGGTATGGTAGTAACTGAGATATTTTTTGTTTATTTCCTTCGCAGATTTTATTTTTTACCTTGATCTTTTGTTTATCTTCGACATTCATGACGGATTTGATAAAGATAATAACTATTTTTCCATTTAGGTTTTAGAGTGTCTCATTTTAAGTGCATTCAAATTATTTTGTATGACGAATTTATTATGTACAGCAATCCAACTTCTTCCGTGATGATATACAAGTAATTACTGCTGGAAGCATATGTGTACTTCAATTTGTGGTTAAATAGATATTTTTAAGAAGATATTTGCATTTATATTGTTATGAATACTGTTATCAGAGGTTATTGCTATTTGTTTTTCAAAAGCTCTTCATTGCTGGTATGAAAGGGTCTCCATATGCTGTAATTGCCTTAGACGATTTCAACTTTACCCAGGCTAATGCCTCCAACTGCCCTACTGTTCCAGGCAGACCACCTCCTACAACACCCACGCCAGGGGGACAGGTATGCGCATAGAAGGTTTGGTGTATAAGTATAAGAGAACTCATATGCAAATTATCTCCAAATATTTTACCTTCTATTGTTAGGATTCGAACCAAGAACCTGTAGAACAGAAGAATATAGGGTACTGCAATGAGCCACAGAGGTCCCAGGTTCAAATCCCTACAGTATGAAGTGAAATATTCGGAAATGTTCAATGTCAAAATTGCATTGCATTGTTCTATCAAGCAAATTATCCCCAGTGGTGGTAGACTAGGAGATCCATCCTCATATCTCCTGTGTGTTGTAAGGGTTCTAAGGATAGTGAAACAGGATACTAGCAACTCCCCTTGCACTTTTTCCAGTAGCATTACACCTACTTGAAAAGGGGAGTTTGAATTGTATGTGAAGAGTCCCTTCAAATTTGTGTTATTTCTATTAAAGTGTAATATATAATCACATTTGAATAGAAAAATAATAAAAAAGTCATTGATAAAATAAGTACTGGTGGGGAACCGCAGTAATGCAGTGCTTAGAGCACCCGACTCCAGAAGTAACAAGCTTGAGTTCGATCCTACTGCAGGATATTAATTCCCCAGCTCCAACCTGTCTTTGTGAACCCCCTTTCGAATGAGGATGAATA
Source organism: Halocaridina rubra (assembly GCA_037179515.1). Lineage (NCBI taxonomy): Eukaryota > Metazoa > Arthropoda > Malacostraca > Decapoda > Atyidae > Halocaridina > Halocaridina rubra. The sequence goes on from JAXCGZ010017014.1 coordinate 20,710, forward strand.
ATGACACATGAAATGGTGTGATAACAATTACAAATAAAATAGGCAATAGTGACTCCAAGAAAATGCAGTTTTAAGATGTAAGGGATATAGTGAAATATGATACATGTATAGTGCTGCACAGCAAACAAATAGTAAAGAATATTTTGAAATAGAATTTTTAAATAGCTGTGGAAATGTATTTAAGATATTACTTCCAGAACGTGTCTTGTGACTTTACAAACGGTCAGTGTGGGTGGACGAATAAAGAGACGAACTCTATTGATTGGAGATACGATGGTTAGTATATATTGTCATATTATTTTGTATTTTTATCATCTGTTATGTAATACATATTTTATTCTGTTTATTTGCGAGTTTTGCGTGATATATTTCTTGTGCCCGTGGTTTAATTTTGTTTTCGTATTAGTGATTTAATAATGGACAGAATTTACAAAATTGTGCAACCTTTCTGTACAGATGTGAACCACAACATGTACTTGGATCCAAATGATACAGTAGGTGCAGATGAATTCTTCGTTGGAGACTTCAGGAGCCCCAGCTTCTCAGTAGCCTCAGTTGGCTGTGTTACCCTAGACTGGAAAAAGATTGACGAAGCTGTTGCAACTCTTTATGTTGTACTGTATGCTGCGTAAGTTTTCTTTAAAAGTGTGATTACCCTCTGATTCTACTTAACTGTTTAGTTTAATTTAGTTCTTCGTATCTAGGTAACTCTTTTTATGTAATTAACTCGTCGTATCTAGTTAACTCTTTATATGTAATTAACTCTTCTTATCTAGTTAAATATCTATATCTAGCTAACTCTTTCTACCTAGTTGTTCTGCGGTTATGATATAGATTTAATTGGCAGTCACTACAAGACCTTTTCATACCCGCCAAGAATTTTCAAACTACAAAATTTGATGTATATATTTGTAGGAAATATAATTATTTTTTATTGTTTAATATAATCTTAGCAACCACTTCCCCTCGAAGATGTGCAAGAACAATATATATATATATATATATATATATATATATATATATATATATATATATATATATATATATATATATATATATATATATATATATATATTTATATATATATATATATATATCTATATATCTATATATCTATATATATATATATATATATATATATATATATATATATATATATATATATATATATATATATATATATATATATATATATATATATATATATATATATATATATATATATATATATATATATATATATATATATATATGAAGAAAAGGAAACTCTGCAGATATGTCCATTCCTTACAATACTTATACAGTGTATATATATATATATATATATATATATATATATATATATATATATATATATATATATATATATATATGGTAGGAAAAGCTCATTAAATGAAACAACGAAAATATATATATATATATATATATATATATAAAGTACTTATTAGGTGACCAGTTTAGGTCACGAAATTAATAAGTACTTTTTATATACAGTATATATTTTCGTTGTTTCATTTAATGGGCTTTTCCTACCATTTTAGACTGTATGTTAACAGTTCAGTGTTATTAATATATATATATATATATATATATATATATATATATATATATATATATATATATATATATTATATATTTTATATATTTTATATATATATATATATATATATATATATATAATATTATATATATAATATATATATATATATATATATATATATATATATATATATATATATATATATATATATATATATATATATATATATATATATATATATATATATATATATATATATATATATATATATATATATATATATATATATATATATATATACATATATATATATATATATATATATATATATATATATATATATATATATATATATATATATATATATATATATATATATATATATATATATATATATAATATATATATATATATATATATATATATATATATATATATATATATATATATATATATATATATATATATATATATATATATATATATATATATATATATATATGATTATTCAGAGACACTAGTTCTTGATCTTTTATGACATTTATCATTTACTATGCACAAATACTGCATTCCAATTTTAATTATTATTAATTTTGCTCAAATTCAGTGACACAGGGGAGGAAATGGGATTATTGATGAGCGAGGATGTTGGCACTACGGAAGAATATCGTTCTACGAATTTGGAGATCACATTTAAGGGCACCTTTACCCTCTCCATTGCTGGCATAGTGTCAAAGCAGTGGGATGGAATTCTTGCCTTCAATAGGGTTCTGTTCCATGAAGGACCCTGTAATGAAAGTAAGGAAAGAAATAGCAATCCAGTCAATTCCCCACTTCCAACTTGTCTGTGTCCAACCCTATAATGGGGCTTTACATTTGCACAGAAAATGAGGCTACTGAATTAATATCCTAATAGATATTAATGTAATATATGTCATAATAGTAAGAAAAGGGCCGTTAATGGAAGCAACAAGAAAAATATATAAAGAACTTCCTAATTTCGTGACCTCAACTGGGCACCTTATTAATGTACTTTGAGAAGGTCACCAGCTGAGGTCACGAAATTGAAATATGCATTACATATGCTTCCTGTTTTTTAATGGACCTATTCCTACCAATATAAACAGTATGGGAAGAGTTCAGTGATTTTATATATATATATATATATATATATATATATATATATATATATATATATATATATATATATATATATATATATATATATATATATATATATATATATATATATATATATATATATATATATATATATATATATATATATATATATATATATATATATATATATATATATATATATATATATATATATATATATATATATATATATATATATCTTGATAGCTGAACTAAAGTTGAATGAGTACACTTACTGTATGAAACCAGGCAAGTTGGATACTGAGCAAACTTTCAATTGCTATTCTCAAAATACACTAATATATTTAGAAGCAGATCAGTCCTGTTTTTCAAAATTTATGCTCGTCACAAATAGATTTTTATGAAGCAAACTCTGATACCGAATTTTAAAGATGTCAGTTGAATAAAGTCGTATTGAAATACTGTGTTGTGCCATTTCAGTTTTATTCTATCATCTCTTCTTCACTTTCCTGCTTGAGTCATCTGGTTTACAATCTTTAAATTTTTCCATCCGAGCTTGCTGCTTGGCTAATAATAATAATAATAATAATAATAATAATAATAATAATAATAATAATAATAATAATAATAATAATATATTCCAAAATGAGTAAATATAACAAGCAATTAGTATCTTGGGTAAATGTTTTTTCTTTTTCACAGTTATTTTTCCTGGCTATCTTTTCTGTGACTTTGAAACCACTACCAAATGCGGATTTCATACATCCCTCGCTGGAGACACTGCCACTTGGACCTTAGGATCTGGACATCCAGCACATGATCACACGGCTGGTTCTTTCTTAGGTGACTAAAACATCACACACGTTAATGTTAATAGATTATAAAGGTGCTTGAGGGAATAAAAATAGTAGCAGGTGACCGAAACGGAACGAGTAGTTGATAGTTTCTCCATCCTTAATTATGTTTTCATGCCATGCAGCTATTCAGAAAGAAATTTAAGATTGGATGAATAAAAATTGAACATCATAGCCATGTTTTCTTTTGGTTGTGACTATCATAATAGCATCAACGAGGCACGTGATATTATGAAAAGGAATTAATTAATGTAGAAACTTCTAAATGAAAGTCTTAGATTCACTTTTTACATAGCAATAAATAAGTATAGAAAACACTAGATAAAAGTCTCAGAATTCACTTTGATCAAGAGATAGTATCATTAATAGGAATATATAAATGTAGGAAACTCTAGATATTAGTCTTAGATTTTACTTTTCTTGGCAAGGAAAATGATATTTACGCTAATACAATTCACACCTTTTCAAATACTAATTTCTTCTCAGGTCATGAAGTATTTTTCGAGGCTTCAAGAGCAAGAGGAAAAATAGCGCATTTGGCTACACCAAATATGACCATGGGTGACACTCTATTTTGTACACAATTTTGGTATTTTGATGATGAAAGCCAAGAGGTCACATTTTCTGTAAGTGTCTTGATTTTGTAAAGAGTTTTGTAGTATTGGAAAAAATGAATTGGACAGATAGTTAATATATATAAATTTTTTACATCGTTTCCATAAGTGAACTGAAGTTTAGGTTATTTAAACTTAACTGTCATGGAAAGCCATACTTTAAGTAAATAAGACCAGTTGTTTACCTTACTTGGTTATTTTCTTCAGAAATATAGTTTTTTCTACTATTTTGTGTCGCTGTTCATGACTGTTTGAATGGGGATGAAGACATAATAGAGCTGGGGCATTGAGGCTGGGTGCCCTTCCTTATACCAATAGTGTGCTCGAAGGCGGGTGAGGGCAAACTGTACTCTGGTAGATTACTCATAAGATATATAGTAATCAGTTTATGTTACATGCCTTAACCCGCAGTAAACTACGATATTCTAACATTTAATAACCCATTTATGTTTTTTTCTTCTGAATTTCATGCAGGACTTATTGCATATTCATAGAATAATAATGATAATCTCGTTTTGTGTTACGGTTAGTCCCTAGTATGGGAAACGACAACACAGATAGGAACTAGAACATATGGATGGATGCCGTTCCTAATTTCAGCATTGGGTTTGATATTGAATTTTGAAAGATTATGATGATAATGCAATATTTTTGTCTTTTTCAATCAGGTATATTCCCAACAAGGAGAAGAAAAAAGTGATCCCTTGTGGCTCATGAGGAAAGAATATGAGAGTGAATGGAGGGGGGTGGCTGTTTCTGGCCCAGTGGACACGGAGAAGGAGCTCATTGTGAGTATTATTATTTGTATTATTATTATTATTATTAGTATTATTATTATTAAAGTTTGCTGGTGTTTGCCGGTGTTTCAGTTCCGATATCCATCTGAGATGCTCCTCGGAACGTCATCCGAGGCAAGCCCCAACCCCCCCACTGTGGTGCCCATCCACAGCAAGTAACCTTCCCAGTAAACAGCTTAAACTCTTGGTCCTGAGCGGGAAGCGATCTGTCGACCTCGCGAATGCGAGGCCAGCGCGTTACCACTTTACTAGCCAGAAGGCTATTATTATTATTATTATTATTATTGTTATTATTATTATTATTATTATTATTATAATTATTATTATTATTACAGGGAGTCCTTAACTTGCGTCACAGTTCTGTTCCTCAAGATGAGCCATAACCCGATTTTTCTGAGGAAGTCGGAACACATATAAATAAGCACCTACGTCACCCTCCTATGCTAATGCACTATCTCTGATATCACTTCCATTGTGATGGCTCTCCTTTTCTTCAAAGCAGTGCCATCAGAAGAATCTGCTTTATTCTTGGGAGACATAATACAGGCCAAAAATTATCAAATAAGAATCAAAATAATTTATGGGAGATGAATTGTAACCACGAAACATCGTAAATCAAGGACTCCCTATATTATTATTATTATTATTATTATAAACCAAGCAACAAACCCAACTGGATAAAGTCAGATGTAGAAAATGCTTATAAAATTATTTTCAATAAAATTTAACAGGTTGTGTGGGAGGCTGTAGGCAAAGAAACTTCTATAGGAGTGGTGGCCATAGATGATGTTACTGTGAAGCAAGGAAGATGCCCCGAACCAGCCTCTTGCAATTTTGATCTGGATATCTGTCTATGGACTCAGAGTAGTGTGGATGAACTCAACTGGATTACAGTTAACAGCCTTGGAGATTTGCACGATCATACAGCAGGTGAGTTACTGTGTAATTCAAAACTTCATTTCTAGATGTAAATTCTTGCTGAATACATCCATAAATTAATGGCCATATTAGATTTTATTGTTCATGAGTAAATAAATTGATTCTGTGATATATTTTTCTTTTCATGAATCCAAAGCTCATATGATTACAGTATTTACTATCCATCCTCTGTATTTTCTCTTCCCAAAGAGTCAGGCTATTTTGCCTTGACTCAGCCACTCCCCTTATAAGGGAAAAAATGGTTCATGTGTATAGGGAGGTAGACTATTAAGAAAAAGGGGAACTAAAATCCTCGTAAATATGTTTGGATCTTTATAGTAGAACTGTTAAGGGCCACTGCTTTCAGTCTCAGAGGTGTTAAAAGTGTATGCTGTTGTATACCTTTACTTATTTTCCCACAATTAGGGGAAAGTCCGGGATTGGCTGTGACCTTGCTTAGGGACTTGAGGTTGTTTTGCCAAGCATCTTAGGGAAAGCCAACTCTTGCAACAGCTTGGGAGAACAATCCATAAGATTCCCTTGCTTTAAGTATTGAAATACAATACTCCTTTTCAAATCTTTAAAAGAGATATGTATGTAATACTTCTTTTGTACTCTGCTCAGGTAATGGTAGTCTTTTGGGACTGGTCACAGGAGGAGAGACGAATCCTGGAGACACAGCCATACTAGAGTCGGAACCAGTGACAATCACTGATACTGCCTGTTTAACTTTTTGGTAAGTTATACTTTTTATAATGTTAAAACTGACCCTTATCGTTATTTAAAAGAAAAACAACACTATATATATATATATATATATATATATATATATATATATATATATATATATATATATATATATATATATATATATATATATATATATATATATATATATATATATGTATATATATATATATATATATATATATATATATATATATATATATATATATATATATATATATATATATATATATATATATATATATATATATATATATGTGTGTGTGTGTGTGTGTGTGTGTATTTGGAGTACAGTGTACAGAGCACTCAACTCAGGAGATGACAAACTCACGATCAAGCCCGCTGAGAGGCATTAGGATGGGCTTCCATCTATCTGTGTCCACCCCATAATGGGGATTAATATTGACACTTAAAACGTAAAGATTATGTGTTATAAAAAAGGTTAAAGAAACTGATGAAACTAATGTCGTAGATATGTTATAATAGGAAGTGTTGAAGGCCGGATAGATGTTGACATAATATTCTTTAGAAAGAAGATAGATTATTTGAGGCATGGACCTCTAAAACTTAGCAGTAGAAGGAAAGAAGCAGCATCTCATTCTGGATTCAACCAAAGCAACTCAGAGAGAATGTGATGTTACTGCCTGCAGAATGGGATGGTAGTGCACTGATATATGGCACAGCTGTTTTTTCACCATCCGTTTTGCAATTCTGATCTAGGCTTAGCTAAGTTAGGTTAGGTTAGTTAATGTAAGGTAAGGTAAGGTGAAGTTTTCAAAGTTTTGAAATTGATTTAGTGCCAGAATGTCCGTTGGAAATAGGTTGTTGCCAAAATGAGCTTAGTGCCCAAACCTGACAGAAACAATATCCATTATTTGTTTTTGTGTCATTTTGCTAAAAGAATTGGTTTGAACGCTTTCTGTGGGACTTTAGTTTTGATGATCATTGGCTTAGTTGTGATTGAGCAAAGTATAATATTCAGTATTAAATCATTAGTGATTATGTCTGTCTATATACAAAAGCATTAATCCCCCTTGTGGGGGGGTGGCTGAGTCAATGCAAAAAGTTTGACTCTTTGTGGGAGGAATATACAGAAGAAGGGATTCTCATTCCCTCGCTCTGCCCCATTTAGACAACTTTCACGACAATTAGGGGAACACAGAGGAGGTATTTTTTACTCCCCCTTATGATTATGTAAGAGAACCTCATTGACTACTCATGTATCATTCTTTTTTTTATTATTGCTTGTTTGAATATGATATTTCACAAGTTATTTTTTTTATTTCCTGCATGTCGTAAGAGCTGACTGAATGTGATAAGGAGTGGGGACTGACAATCCCTCCCTCTTTGATATTTTTCTTTCCACATAACAACTGGGAGAGGATGGAAAGTGTATCTGGAGGCTATGCTGCCTTATACTTGCCTCGCGGCAGAAGATCCCTGCCCACTTATCCTGTGATTGAGCTAAGCATGGTGGTGTGAGGAAAATTGCGGCAACCCTTTATCTCCAAAGAGCTAAGAGGTTTTGCCTGTGGTAAATGTGTGTGCCCTGACTTAGTCACCCCCTTATAAGAGAGCTTGTGACCATTGTATATGAACTTGAGTATGTTTGTACAGTTGTAGTTACTCTGCTGAGGTCTGCAGAATATGACATCTCTTTAAAAAATAAAACTTCTGACATGTTAATGTAATATAGCATTAGTTCCCAGCAACTTGTGTTGCTATTGCTTGAATTTTTTCATATTAATAAATTGTAAGAATATGCATTAAAAGCCAGGTGTTACTGTAGCTTCATAAACAAGTTTATTTGCAACTTGTACTCTGTATTGTAATACTGATGCCTGACACTGCCCTCTGTTTAGGAAAATACTGAGCTAGAAGAGGTGGTATTGTTGCCCCCTTCTTTGAGGGGAGGCAAGAATGACTCCTCCATTTTCTTCTGTGTGTCGTAAAAGTCGACCAAATGGAGGGAGGACAAAGGGACTGGGTATCCCATCCTTTGTATTTTACTCTCACATGGTTAGGTTTTTTGCTTTGAACCAGCCACACCCTTACAAGGGGGATATGTCTCTTGTATATAAATACTGTAGATTGAATAATAAACTTTATACTAACTTTTATCCACTTAGGTACAACTTGTATGGCTCCAGTGTTGGATCTTTGACAGTATCACAACATAGCTCACCTTTGAACAAATTCGATATTTGGCTCCTTGAGGGAGGTGTATCCATCGCCTCTGGCAATTGGTCTTATGCAAGTCTTCCAATTCAACCATCTTTTGATGCCAACGTTCTTGTAAGCGCATATTATTTGCTTTATACTATTCATGTTTTATCCTATTTAAAACCATATGTAAAAGTTGCTATTGATTCTATAATTGATGTATTAGGCATATGGATACTGTTTTCGTATATTTTCTCAGTTAATTCATATATGAGTGTTTGTTCATTCAAACTTCTTTGAATTTATTGAATTCATCCCTGTTCTCTTTTAGTTTACCCATACAAGCTAAGGGAAGAATAGAACTACAAACTATATTTTGAATATTTTTTTTTCTGAAAAGATTACTCTCAAAGCCCGGGTATCAGATGAAGCCTCTGGAGAAAAGGGTCATATAGCTGTAGATGACATTATATTGAAGCTTGCTGAAGCCTGCACAGTTAAACCATCAAGTGCCCAGTTGCCTACACCTTCACCACCGCCTGTTTCTCCTACCCCTTCTCCTGCCCCAGGGTATCTATATATGTGTGACTATGAAGCAAATCATAATGTCCTCTGCGATTGGATTGACATCTCGCAGAATATAAGCCATCGATGGAATGTTGTCAAGGTAGGACTGAATGATTTTTTATTTAATAATTATTTCCCTCCCTGAGATTAGATAGAACAAACTGTACTTGTATTCCTAAACTAACTTTGAGGGATGAGTAGAGATAGGGTGTATATAGGGGATGGAGACCAAAGGGAGTTTTCACTTCTGCTAGCACAGAGAACTTGGACGGGTGGATATAAGGTGGGTGTTGAATGAAATGAAGCGGTGGGGTAAACCAGATGTTGGTCATCACAGCTGAAAATTTATGCCCACTTACCATGCAGTTGACCCTAGCAGGTTGGAGAAGAGAGCTGTGGCAGTCCTTAATCCCCAAGGATAAATATATGCTTTTGGTGAATGTGTGGCTTGGCTCAGCCACCCCCCTAACGAGGGGGATTGAGGCCATAGTATTTTACATATTTATATATGTAATTACTAAAAGAATAGAGTACTGAGGATATTAATACATTCCTCTGTGCATCTTTTTCCTTGTGCAAGAACTACAAACGGATATAATATGATGAAACCTTGTTACCTTTATTTTGTCACAGTAGTAACCATTTTCTAACTTTAGAGGGGTATGATGTCATAGAGTAAGGAAGCCCATCAGTAAAATAATATAGGAAAAGTATCGCTATATATTCTGGTTCTAACCGGACCCCTTCTCAAGCACATTCTTTACTTGTGCTTGACAAGGAGTCCAAGTAGAACCCGTTTTTAAACTTACAGTATTGCCGTATCCCACCAGAATTCGTATGGTGGCATCATAGGAATGAAAAAGGGGAGATTATAAGTCAGACCCTTTGAAAGTAAGCAGATTAAAATCATGTAAGGAAGATTTCATGTAAAATAAGCAACTTCCTTAAAGTGTATGTCTCTAAAGGTTTTGGAGTTAGGACACCCTTTGTACATGGCATTTATAAATCTAGAAGTTATATATTTTAGATGGATAGGGAAAATGTAGTGGCTCTTGCATGTTATAAGTATAGCTGAATGGTGTATCTTTAAGGGAAAAGTAGATATTTTGGGAAGATAGACGGTGATGGTCTTCATCTGCACCAAAGGGGACCATACAAGCTTTGGTGGGATGTGGCAATATGTGCAGAAAAGTCACAATTAATCCTCCGTTACCCTTCCCTGCTCTAATAAAAACAAACATGGCATCATTAAAGTCACTAAGTTAATAATATGCACTCAGAGTGTAACTGCAAGCCCACTTGATTGGGCCGGGCTTACTAAGGAAAACAACTTAAGCCCTCCCTTTAGAAATTTTATAAAGAAATTTGCTTGGTCTTGATCACTCCCTATTTGTGGAATTTCTAGATTCTGAGCAAAATCTTAGCCTACTTAATAAGGTAGGAAAAACTAATGAGTGAACAACATTCTTTTTCTGTTCCTACATCTACAGCGAATATTCTTGGATATTCATTACACATCTCTGATTATCACTACACATCTGACAAGTCACAACACTCTCCATCTCTCTTTCTATTTACTTTGTTTTCTTCGTGCCCAGGTCCGATAAGGGCATTTTTATTTTTTTTACTTGTCCTGATGTCACTCCTAAAAAAAATAAACGGAGAAACGAGCAAAATTTCCATCCAGAATAATAAATAACAAAAGTACTCAGTTGATGATGATATATTTTAAGATTCCTAATTACTTATTTCCATAAATTTGCTACAATCTTTTAATACATCATACTGTATAGTGTAGAGCAGATGAAATGAATGATATACAGTATATCCAAAGTAAAGTTCACATTATTCTCTACACACACACACACACACACACACACACACACACACACACACACACACACACACACACACACACACACACACACACACACACACACACACACACACACACAGATAATGTGTTGGATATTGAAAATATTGAGTATGAACCACCAATTGGAAAGAGTGACCACTGTGTGTTGTTGATGGAGTATATCATTGAAGATATTCTTCCTGAGAGTAGAGGCACTGAGGACATGAGGAGGAACTATCCGAAAGGAGATTACATCAAAATGAATGAGCTTTTTGCAGTTATTGACTGGAGAACCTTATTTTACAACAAACCTGTACAAGAAATATATGACATCTTTTGTGAGAAATATGGGAAGATAGTAGATTGCTGCATACCTGTCACCAAAGTAGGTGTAATTCATGCCAGAGAGAAATGGTTCGATAATGGGTGTAAAAGAGCTAAGGAGTGGAGAGACAAATGCTGGAAAAGGTATAGGAGGAGAAAAAACATAAATGCCTGGCAAGCCTACAAAAGAGCAAGAAATGACTACCTAAGTAAAAGGAGAGAGGCAGAGAGAGATTATGAGAGGGACATCACCAGGAAGGCTAAAGAAAATCCCAAGCTTTTCCACAGCTTTATCAGAGGAAAACTGAAGGTAAAAGAACAGGTTTTAAGGCTAAAGAGAGCGGATGGAAGCATCACTGAGACGGACGAAGAGATCTGCAAAGAATTGAACAAGGAGTTTCAGTCAGTATTTACAGTAGAAAATACCCCACCCCCTCAGATTGCAGTGATAGAAGCTCAAGGGCCGGTATTAGAGAACATCAACCTTACAGCCACAGAGGTATGCAAAGCGCTGATGGATTTAGATGTTCATAAAGCTACAGGTCCTGATGACATATCCCCTCATGTGCTTAAAAAATGCGCAAACACAATATCAGTGGCACTAAGTATCATATTTAAGGAGTCACTGGAGTCGGGGGAGATTCCAAGATGCTGGAAACAAGCAAATGTGATACCTATCTTCAAAAAGGGAAGGAGGGATACGGCTCTGAACTATAGACCAGTTTCCTTGACCAGCATAGTTTGCAAAGTTATGGAGAAACTACTAAGGAAACATATCTCTCTTCACTTGGAATCCTTCAACTTTTTGTCAGTGAGGCAACATGGCTTCAGAGAAGGTAGATCAACAGTAACAAACTTATTAGAATTTTATGATGAGGTAAGCCAAATCTTACAGGAAAGAGAGGGCTGGGCAGATTGCATATTCCTAGACTTCCAGAAAGCGTTTGACACTGTTCCACATGGGAGACTTATTAGGAAGCTGCACTCAATGGCTAGAATAGGTGGAAATGTTTTGGAATGGATAAAAACTTACTTAGAAGGAAGGGAACAGAGGGTTAGAGTAAGACACTCAGTGTCTGAATGGAGAAGAGTTAGTAGTGGAGTTCCACAGGGTTCAGTTTTGGGGCCACTTTTGCTCCTTGTATATGTAAATGACCTACCAGAGTCTGTAAATTCATTCATGAATATGTTTGCAGATGATGCAAAGATTGTGAAGAAAGTAAAAAACGAGAACAATGGTAGAGAACTTCAGGAGGATCTAAATAATCTGCATGAGTGGTCAGAAAAGTGGCTAATGAAATTCAATACCTCAAAATGTAAGGTAATGAGAATGGGTACAAGTGCAAGAAGGCCCAAGCTTGACTACTCGGTGGCTGGAGTAGAACTTCAAGAGACAGAAAATGAGAGAGATCTAGGAGTAAACATACTGGCAGATTTTTCTCCAGAAATACATATAAATGGCGTAGTAAGGGCAGCATATGCATTCTTATCAAATGTAAGGGTAGCCTTCAGGCACATGGACAAGGAAATGTTCAGAAATATTTATGTAACCTATGTGAGGCCAAAACTCGAATATGCAGCCCCCATTTGGAATCCGCACTTGAAAAAGCACATAGCTAAGCTTGAAAAAGTTCAAAGACATGCCACGAAACTGGTGCCAGAAATACGCAATCTCAGTTATGATGAGAGGCTGAGGGAATTAGACTTGCCATCACTCGAAGCTAGAAGAGTAAGGGGGGATATGGTGACAGTCTTTAAATTCCTTCATGGTTATGATAGGGTGGATAGGGATCGATATTTCAATATGGCTGGCTCTAGAACTAGAGGTCATAGTTTGAAGCTTGGTAAGAAAAGTTCTTTGCAGGATGTAAGGAAATACTTTTTCAGTGTAAGAGTAGTTGATAATTGGAATTGGCTAAGCGAGGAGGTAGTTAATGCTATCTCAATCCATAGTTTTAAGGACAGGTACGATAAGTATCACTAAGTCTAAAATGGAACCGATCAGGAGACGGGAAGATACGAGCTTTGGGCTCTTTCCCGTAAACACAATTAGGTAATCACACACACACACACACACACACACACACACACACACACACACACACACATATATATATATATTATTTTCATGTACTATTCAGTAAAATTATATATATATATATATATATATATATATATATATATATATATATATATATATATATATATATATATATATATATATATATATATATATATATACCTAGTTCTCAGAATAAAGTGGAGATAGGTTGTCAGAAGTGACGGGTAAATGGAAAATCGTGTGAAAAAATTACTTATTTTCCATAGGAAACAATGATAAAGGGCATAGCTCGTTCCACAACCGTCCATAGACACACTATACCAAAGATATAAGATAAGTAAAACATATTTTATAAATACATAGCAAAGCAGAAAGACCTTTAGTTATTTATATTAACATGCAAATAGTGTACAGTATAAAAGATATATAGATTTACTGTACGGTAAACAAATTACTGCACTCTATTATGCAGTGAGCAACAGGCATACACTGGGACATGCATGGTGGGGGTGAGGATGAGGATGCAAACGTTTGCCGCCTCTGTATCAGCTGATGCTTTATTTCCATTATCTTCATAATATCCGATTGCATTAAGCAGTAGAAGTGGAGGAGGATGCGGGAGAACGAACCCCTATCGGCAAACGTTTTGCAGCTTCCCTATCAGCTGATGCTTATCACTATTCAGGCACAATATCTTATTCTGAAAATATTATTTACTCACTGTATTTGGGGTTTATCTAATTTTCAAGATCATAGTATGTATTATTAATATTCCTTGGTTCTAAGCATTATTCTATCTTCTTTACATATCGAAATCTAAATGTAGACAAAGTCAGCTGAGAGAAAAAGAAAACTATACAATTCGTTACCAAGAAAACGTATATCGGGGAAACTTAAATTAAATATATATATTCTCTACACGCTATTTCCCTGACGATATTATATCGAACATATGTTTGCTGTTTGTTCTTAATGCTTTTTTCAATTTTCTTCATAATATTTGATCGCATTAAGCGATAGAAGAGGAAGAGGATGCGGGAGAACGAACCTCTATCGGCAAACGTTTTGTCACACTTCCGTATCAGCTGATGCACCCTCACACGCTATTTCCCTGACTATATTATATCGCAAGTTTGTTTGCTGTTTGTTCTTAATGCTTTTTTTCAATTTCTTCATAATGTTCGATTGCATTAAACGGTTGAAGAGGAGGAGGATGCCGGAGAACGAACCTCTATCGGCAAACGTTTTGCTACTTCCGTATCAGCTGATGGACCATTGCACGCTATTTCCCTGAGGATATTATATTGAAAATATGTTTGCTGTTTATTCTTAATGCTTTTTCTCAATTTTCTTCATAATATCCGATCGCATTAAGTGGTAGAAGAGGAGGAGGATGGCGGAAAAGTGCCTGCAAGGGAGTATATTTTTTAGTAAAATGAAATTTTTTTTTCGAATTTTTTGCATGGGCGTTATTTGCGAATTTCGTAGTTTTTTACTATTATTTTATTTTTTGGGCGTTATTGCAATTTTGCGGTTAAATAAAACGCGGAAAAAAATAACAAGGTGTATATATATATATATATATATATATATATATATATATATATATATATATATATATATATATATATATATATATATATATATATATATATATATATATATATATGCAGTGTTGCCTCCCTTATCACGGTAGTTCGGTTCAGGGACCCGCCGTGAACCAGGAAATCCGCGAAGTAGGATCCGCTTATATGTACATAGATAATTTAATATATTTTTACTTTTACACTGTATAAACCCTCCCTGCACTGTTAAAAAAACACCCTTTACATGATAAATAACAGTAAGCAACGTAAATTTTTATGAAAGTGATAGATAAAATTACAGCGAATGAGGTGATAATGACGTGACACACGTATCATTTACAATTATTTTTTCGTTTACGTACTGTATAAACCCTCCCTGCACTGTTAAAAAAAACACCCTTAACATTATAGATAACAGCAAGCAATGTAAATTTTTATGAAAGTGATAGGAAAACTTACTGTGAATGTGATGATGACATGACATACATACTCATTTACAATTATTTTTTCGTTTACGTACTGTATAAACCCTCCCCTCACTGTTAAAAAAACACCCTTTACATTATAAATAACAGCAAGCAACGTAAATTTTTATGAAAGTGATAGATAGAATTACGGTGAATGAGGTGATAATGACGTGACATCCATACTCATTTACAATTATTTTTTCGTTTACGTACAGTATAAACCGTCCCTGCGCTGTTAAAAAAACACCCTTTACATTATAAATAACAGCAAGCAACGTAAATTTTTATGAAAGTGATAGATAAAATTACGGTGAATGAGGTGATAATGACGTGACATACATACTCATTTACAATTATTTTTTCGTTTACGTACTGTATAAACCCTCCCTGCACTGTTAAAAAAAAACACCCTTTACATTATAAATAACAGCAAGCAACGTAAATATTTATGAAAGTGATAGATAAAAATACGGTGAATGAGGTGATAATGACGTGACATACATACTCATTTACAATTATTTTTTCGTTTACGTACTGTATACACCCTCCCTGCACTGTTAAAAAAAACACCCTTTACATTATAAATAACAGCAAGCAACGTAAATTTTTATGAAAGTGATAAATAAAATTACGGTGAATGAGGTAATAATGACGTGACATACTCATTTACAATTATTTTTTCGTTTACGTACCGTATAAACCCTCCCTGCACTGTTAAAAAAAACACACTTTACATTATAAATAACAGCAAGCAACGTAAATTTTTATGAAAGTGATAGATAAAATTACCATGAATGAGGTGATGATGACGTGACACACATACTCATTTACAATTATTTTTTCGTTTACGAACTGTATAAACCCTCTCTGCACTGTTAAAAAAAACACCCTTTACATTATAAATAACAGCACGCAACGTAAATTTTTATGAAAGTGATAGATAAAATTATGGTGAATGAGGTGATAATGACGTGACATACATACTCATTTATAATTATTTTTTCGTTTACGTACCGTATAAACCCTCCCTGCACTGTTAAAAAAAACACACTTTACATTATAAATAACAGCACGCAACGTAAATTTTTATGAAAGTGATAGATAAAATTACCATGAATGAGGTGATGATGACGTGACACACATACTCATTTACAATTATTTTTTCGTTTACGAACTGTATAAACCCTCTCTGCACTGTTAAAAAAAACACCCTTTACATTATAAATAACAGCACGCAACGTAAATTTCAAAAAATTGAAAATACTGAAAATGTTTTTTTTTCTCAATATTTTAATATTTTTGCGTATACCCATAAAATAAAATAATAATTTATAAAAAAAAAAAAAACCGCGATAGAGTGAGAACGCGAACCAAGAAGCGCGAATAACCGTGGTAGCACTGTGTATATATATATATATATATATATATATATATATATATATATATATATATATATATATATATATATATATATATATATATGTTAATTTGTATGTATTTTTTAATTTGCTTGTGGCCACCATGCTGAATTTGACATAGAACATTGTGGAATAAATTTATTTTATTGATATTTATGATAGAATTGAACAATATGCCATAAAGGGTACCTAAAAGGGATATCATGTACGACTGGGAAAATATTTGCACCCTTGTATGCCCTAAATATTGTTGTAAGCAATAAAATGGGATTGGGTAGTTAAGCATGAACAGTATTCTCCTCCTTGATATTCTTTTTTTCCTGTCACAAAACAATGGAAGTGACATATATGAACACAAGCAATATTTAACCCTTGCTACTTCAGTTTTTTATTTTATTACTGTTGTCCACTTGTCGAGTTTCAGCAGAATAGTATGAAAAGTAATTTAAAAATATTATTATTATTATAATTATTATTATTATTATTATTATTATTATTATTATTATTATTATTATTATTATTATTATTATTATTATTATGTAGTAGTAGTAGTAGTAGTAGTAGTAGTAGTAGTAGTAGTAGTAGTTGTAGTAGTAGTAGTAACGTTTATGTGAACTTGATAATCGAAATTTTCTTCAGTTTTAATCATTAACTTTCATATATTAACCACATGACTAAGCTACTATGTGTAATTTTATTCTTGAGTGTGACTCTGGGTGGACAAAAAGAATTGCCCTCATCGGGCCGGGACACCAAGGAAACATATAATAATAATAATAATAATAATAATAATAATAATAATAATAATAATAATAATAATAATAATAATAATAATAATAATAATAATAATAATAATAATAATATATTATTATTATTATTATTATTATTATTATTATTATTATTATTATTATTATTATTATTATTATTATTATTATTATTATTAAAAAGAAAGCAAAGAGCAACGGGGAATGTTGTGACTTGCCAGAAGTGAAGGGATAATATATGTATAATAAATACGCAAGAATATTCAGAGTAGATGTAGGGATAGGCAAAGAACCGTAACTGGAGGGAGAGGTCATCACTTATTATTTCTATCTTAGGGGAGCTTAACTACAGAAGGAATAGGTCCAGTTGGAGATCACACCCTTGGCACTGGGCACTACGTGACATGCAACAGAGCCCCTACTGCTGGAGACATAAACCAAAAGGACGACCTTATCGCAACTCTTCAAAGTCCTTCTATAAA
This sequence comes from Halocaridina rubra, assembly GCA_037179515.1. NCBI lineage: Eukaryota > Metazoa > Arthropoda > Malacostraca > Decapoda > Atyidae > Halocaridina > Halocaridina rubra. Next base: position 38,990 of record JAXCGZ010017014.1, read on the forward strand.
TATCTCTACTAATTCCTGTTTTGTCTTTTGGTATTTCACCTGGGGACAAAACAGTCAAATAAAGGTACAGTTAGATATTTTTTAATGTTTATTTATACTTGTACACTGTATTGGAACTGTATGTAGGCAAATGATTAAATATGCTAACCATAACATTGAACTATTACTATACACTCTTAAATGATAGGAAAGGACCCATGAAAGAAAACAACTGAACAAATATACGAAGTACTCTTTAATTTCGTGACCTCAACTGATCACCTTCTCAAAGTACAAACATTTTACTTAGAGAAGGTGATCAGTTGAGGTCACGAATTGAATAATTACTTCATATATGTTAGTTGCTATTTTCTTTAATGGGCCTTTTCCTACAGTTCTAACCATACTATTCAGTCTATCTGATATGTAAAAATGGTCTCATATCCTAGGTTGAATTCAATGGAGAAAATCGTTGGTCAAGACAGGGAAGCTCAGGCAATATATGGAAATCGTGCAAACTAAGTGTTCCTCCCAGTTCAAGTGATCAGTTCATAAATATTGTCTCCATACTCGGCAATGACCTAGAGTACATCTTCACGTCTGTGGATGATACGTATTTGTACGAAACAACGTGTGATAATGTTGATGTAAGTATATTTAAAGATAGTAATTTTATTACGAATCTCTGCAAATAAAAAGATAATAGTATTTCAAAGAAGATTTTTTTAGCGTTAATGTTCAAGAACTAGTCTATTATGTGTTATTGTTTGCTAAGCTGCTTGGCTGATCAGCTCCATGTTCTTAAGGAAGACCACTGCCAATTCTAGGCTTTTCCACGGAGCTTTCAGGAAGTTTATGTTGTTTAGTGTTTTATCTCCTCCTCCTTGCCTTCCCCAATCCAGCATCCAACACATATCCATACCCAGTAAACTCGCCATGCATCTGGTCACTCAGTGACAACATACAGTTGCATGCACAACCTCCTAACAGCCTTCTTTCTAAATCCTCCCTTCCCCCTGAATACAATGCCAATCAGTAATATATCGTCCCATTAAGTTAGTGAATGGTGTAAAGCTGCTATGTGCAGTATAAAAATATGAAATTATTTCTCGTATTTGCTTTGTTTCTTTTATGTAACCTCGGGCAAGACATTCATTCCATTAAATTGTAAACAGGTGGGTTCCTCATCAAATTTGCAGTGCAATTTAGAATACCAGAGAATATGCAATTGGCAACAAGCTACAGAGGACAGTGCAGATTGGCAGTGGAGGAATGGAACTAATGGAGGTAATGGAAAAACTTTCTGTACATATGTTTATCAGGATTATGTCGCTAGATTTTCCTCTTGGATTTCCAGGAGAGGCCTTGACATCAGGGCAGTTGGTAGTAAGCAACAGATAGGATAAGTTGGTACAAAGTGATATGTAACAGATTGACTTCATTAAGGAAAGCTTGAGTGAGTTAGACTTACCATCACTCAAAGCGAGAAGGAAGAGGGGGATATGGTAATGTTTTTTTCTTCATGGTTTTGACAGAGTGGAGAAAGAGCAATATAAGATGTAAGTGGCTCTAGATTTTGAGTTCACAGTTTAAAACTTCGCAAGAGCACTTCCTTGTAGGATGTAAGAAAGTACTTTTTAGTATAAGACTAGCTGATAATTGAAATTTCCCAAGTGATTAAACATAAATACTGCAGTTGTTTATAGTTTTATGGATAGATATGATAATTGTTAGTGATTTATGAATGACATGATCAGTTTGGTAAATAAAATTAGGTAAATTGTAGTTCTTATGTCTGGCAGAGTAAACCTCTGTTTGGAGGAATATATGGAAGATACTATATGAGACAGAATGCATGGAATGTATATGAAGGAATAAGAAAATAAAAATGGAATTCTTTGTTTGTTACTGGATGGAACTGATTGCGTTCTGTAGTTAAGAATTTTTTTTTTTAAAGAGTAAGCTCAGGGTGCTCTAGGGTTATAATTATTTACATTAACTCAACCTAAATTAACCTAACCTGACCTAACAATTTACGGGGTTATTTAAGATTATATGGGGTTCTGGGAGGTATTCTTCTACAAATTTATTTTACTTACTGTAGACTGTAACTCATTACTTAGAAGCATTTGTTCAGTAAATGAGAAATTGAATAATGGAAGTCTTTGACAAGCTCTGCATAAATTTATAGGGAAAGTTCAGAACTAAATGAAATTGTATTACAGTATATTATTATTATTATTATTATTATTATTATTATTATTATTATTATTATTATTATTATTATTATTATTATTATTAATTATTGTTCATTAGCCAAGAAACAAATCCAGCTAGAAAAATTCAGTGACTATAAACCAGATGGCTCCAGTAGGGGAAGCGGCTTGATGAGGAAAAGGAATAATTCCACCCAAAAAAATGAAAAATTCAGTATAAAAGTCTGATTCATTATAAGCGTATTTATGCCTGCCTTAAATTTTTTTTTTCCATTTGCAGCATTCAGCACCGACCACTCATATCAAACCGATGCTGGTCACTATCTACAGTTATCCTCAGACCAAGCAGGAGTGATACCCGGACAGATAGCTGTGTTGGATTTGTCATTCTATGACAATATGCCCGCCAAAGATTACTGTTTTCAGCTGTATGTACGATATGGTGGCTTCTCTAATGGCGATATCCATGTTCTGGTGGGTCAAAATTTAGTCTTGTTTTGCGACATTGTGGCTCAGTGCCAGAATTTTGGGCTGGTAATATACTGACCCAGGGTTGGATTAACTTTCACTATCATATCATTACCAATGAAATTGGGCAGTTAGTAGAAGGATTGATGATTTTCTATAGGTCTAATTGATTATTCAGTCATTGCCTGGAGATAATTGGGTCCACGTGACTATAAAGGGGACTTGGGCCTCGTCTATATGGTAGGTATATTGTCAGGCTCTAGTGCTATCACTGTCCCTTGTCGCTGCCATGCATTAGAGATCTTTAACCTACATAAAAATGATCCATTAGCATTGATGATAAATGTTGACATCTTTATATTGACATGGTCAGTGCTCAGAGTATATTGTAAAATTTGTTATGCTACTGAATCAGACTATTTCAAGTTATGATGCTCTTACTATCAGTTTCCAAAGGGGAGCTGTGGTAGCATAATGGTAGAATACTTGACTTGGAAGCTAACTGCCCCGCAAACCAGCCCACTGCAGGGTGTTAAGACAGGCATCTGGCTCCAACCTATGTCTACCCCCATAATGGGAATTAATAGTAACATAAAAATAGCAAAGATCATCTGTATGTATACAAATACCATAATTCCCCTCATAAAGGAGTGCCTGAGTCAATAGTTTACTCGAGTTCTGGTTGGAATTTCTTTCCTGAACTCCCTTGCATGGCCTGAATTGCTGAGACAAAAATAAGAAAAGGTAGCCTCCTTCTTTCTCTATCTCATATTGTTGACTTTCAAAATATTTTGGGAACAAGGAGGCACTAGTCTTGTCCCCCATCCGAGGAAAATAGTAAAAGATAATGCAGAATTAATGAAGTATTAGGGTGTTGAAAGAAAGCTGTCTAATAAGTAAGAGAAGTGATTAATGAAATGGTTTGGACTTATGGAAAGAATGCCTGAGGAATGAGGAGAGAAGAGTATGTGTCTGGAGAGTAGAAGTGAGTGGAGTAAGAACGAAAGGTAGACTAAGAATAAGAAGGATAAATAGGATGGAAAGAACACTAAATGAATGTGGTACATCACTGGAGAATAGATAAAACAAGAGTGTTAGAGATAGTGATTGGGGAAAAGGGATTGTACATGGATGATGAGGCCCAAAAGGATATTCCCGCACCTGCTCAGTTGCACTGAGCATGTAGGTACAAGGGAAGGGGGAGGCATAATGTGAACCGATGAAAGTAAACCAGGTGCAGCTGTATAGACCCAAGGTAGATGAATTTTGTCTCTCTTACAATGTGTATGACCCAAGCATTGTTGAGGGGCAGGGGGTAACCTTAATCCCCAAGGTGCTGAAATGTAAATATGGAGTGAGTGGGCTTCTGGTGAAGGGTGTATGCATTGAATCGGATACTCTAATTACGGGGCAATGGGACTGGGAATCCCCCCCTTGTATTAACCTCCTGCGAGACGTCAAAGAAGAAGGGGAGTAGAGGGGAGAACAACTTCTCCCCAAACTCTAGTTTTGGGGTGTCTAAATGTGCGTGGTTGTAGTACAATAGAGAGCAAAAGATGTGAGATTGGATATATGTTTGGTAGGAGGAGGATGGATGTATTGCCATTGTTTGAGACGAAGATGAAAGGAAAAGGAGAAGTGGCATTTGGTGATGTGACAGGTAAGGTGTCTTAGGTTGAAAGGGGGAGAGCGAGAGAAGGTGTGGCATTATTGCTGAGTGAATGGATGGTAAATAAGGTAGTGGACTGGAAAGAAGTGTCATCTAGGCTAATGTGGGCGAGGGATAGGATAGGTAGGGAATGTTGGGCTTTTGTTAGTGTGTATGGCGTAGGATGTGAGAGAAGTGAGGAAGAGTGGGATGAATTTTGGAATGAGTTAACTAGGTGTGTTGATGGTCTGAGTAGAAGGAACTATGTAGTTGTGTTGGGTAACTTGAATGCCAGAGTGGATGATGGAGAGGTAGAAGGTGTTGTAGGAAAGTATGGGGTACCAGGTGGGAATGAGAGTGGCGAGGGACTGGTAGATATGTGTGTGGAGCAAGAGTTGGTGATAGGTAATAGTTTTTTCAAGAAGAAGTAATAAATAAGTATACATGGATGAGAGTGGCAAATCGAGGAGTAAAAGAAAGAGCATTGATGGATTATGTGTTGGTAGCAAAGAGCATGATTGGTAGAGTGAAAGATGTGCATGCATTTAGGGGTGTGGCTGCTGTGATGTCTGATCATTTTTTGGTTGAAGCAAAAGTGGTAGTAGCAAAAGAGTGGGGAAATAGAGTGGGAGGATGTGGAAGGGAAACGGTGAAGGTGGAAGAGTTGAAAAAGCCAGCGAAGAGACAGGAATATCAGGACTGGTTGAAAGTGTCATATGACAGGGTGAAAGAAAGAGAAGATTGGGAGTTAGAGGAGGAATGGGGGTTGATGCAAGAATGTTTTGTGGGACATGCAAGTGATGTGTGTGGAAAGAGATTTGTTGGAGGTGGCATGAGGAGGGGCAGCGAGTGGTGAAATGAAGGAGTGAAAATGAAGAGGGCTTTTGAGGAGTGGCTGCAGTGTAACAGTAGGGAGAAGTATGAAAGATATAGGGAGAAAAATGTGGAAACCAAGCGGAAGGTAGAGGAAGAGAAGAGGTTGGCAAATGTTAGGTGGGGACAGGATTTTAGTGGGTCATATGAGGAGAATAAAAAGAAGTTTTGGAAAGAAGTGAAGAGAGTAAAGAAGGGTGGATCGAGGATGGAAGAGACAGTGAAAGATGTGAATGGACAGATGTTAAGAGGGACTGATGCAATGAAAAGATGGGCAGAATATTTTGAGTGCTTGTTGAATATTGAGGAAGATAGAGAGGCAGCTATAGTGACAGTGGAGGGTGTTCAAGTGCCAGTAATGGGAGATAAAAATGAGAAAGAGATTACAAGAGAGGAGGTGAAAAGGGCATTGTACGAAGCGAAAGCAGGTAAAGCACCTGGAATGGATGGTGTGAGAGTGGAGATGTTGAAAGAAGGGGGTGTGAGTGCATTGGAGAGTGTTTAATATATACATTTTGTTGTCAATTTTGCCAGTGGAATGGGTGATTGCTTGTATAGTGCCCCTATACAATGGTAAGGGAGATGTGTATGAATGCAGTAATTTTAGGGGTATAAGTTTGTCGAGTGTGATAGGAAAGTGTATGGTAGGATACTGGTTAATAGGATTAGGGATAAGACAGAAAATGTGATTGCGGAAGTGCAGAGTGGTTTTAGGAGAGGTAGAGTTTATGCAGATCAGATTTCTATAGTTAGGCAGTTATGTGAGAAATATTTAGCAAAGGATAAGGATGTGTATTTTGCATCTTTGGATCTGGAGAAAGCATATGATAGAGTTGATAGAGAGGCTATGTGGAATGTTTTGAGGTTATATGGAATTAATGGTAAACTGTTGCATGCAGCGAAGAGTATGTATGAAGGCAGTAGAGCATGTGTTAGGGTAGGGAATGAAGTGAGTGAGTGGTTTCCAGTGAGTGTGGGACTGATACAGGGATATGTGATGTCACCATGGCTGTTCAATTTATATATTGATGGAGTCGTAAGAGAGGTGAATGATAAAATGATCAAGTGCATGGTCGAGGTTTGAGAATGGTAGATGGGGATGATAACGAGTGGGAGCTGAATCAGTTATTGTTTGCAGATGATACTGTGGTGGTGGCAGATTCAGAGGAGAAGCTGTGTCAGTTAGTGTCAGAATTTGGAATGGTGTATGAGAGAAGGAAGTTGCGAGTGAATGTGGGAAAAGTAAGCTTATGAGGTGTAGAAGAAATGAGGATGGTGATGGATTGAATGTTTCGTTGAATGGAGAGACACTTGAGGAAATTGATCAGTTTAAGTACTTAGGCTCGGTTATAGCTGCAAATGGTGGAGTGGAAGCAGATGTGTGTCACAAAAAGTAAAGTGTTGGGTGCGTTGAAAGGAGTGATGAAGAATAGAGGGGTGGAAATGAATGTTAAGAAAGTTTTGTATGAGAAAGTGGTTGTGCCAACTGTGATGTATGGATCAGTTATGGGGTATGAAAGTAAGTGAGAGACGGAAACTAAATGTGTTTGAGATGAAATGCCTGAAGAGTATGATTGGTGTATCTCGGTTGGATAGGGTCAGGAATGAAGTGGTAAGAGCAAGAACAGGTGAGGAGAGAAATTGCAGCTAGAGTAGATATGAATGTTCTGAGATGGTTTGGCTATGTGGTAAAATGTTAGCTTATATATACAATTCTGCCTTTGTAATGCCGACCAATATTGACCTCAACTTGAGTTAATCCATAATTCTGTGACTTATCCAGATGGATAACCTAACCTAACCTAACCTAATCTGAATAATGTTGTTGTCTCTGAGTTCAATTCCCTCCCATAACTCATTTGACAATCTGGTTTTTAATCACGCAAAGGTACCTGACCTGACAAGACACTGACCCAGGCCCCATGTGTGATCAACTGAAAATCTCCCCCCTAACTCAGATCAACTGAAGAATCTACCCTGGGCGGGTCTGGGGGGAGATTCTTCAGTTGATCCAACACATGTACACACCCCTATACATGTACACCCACAAACATATATGCATACACACAAATACACCAACATATACATATAAATACTTATAGATTCACACATATCCACACACACGAGTGCATATAAAGAAAAAACAGTGTATAAGATAATGAATAAAATTGAAAAATAAAAGTATTGGAAAAGATGATGCTAATAATAACAATAACAATAGTAATAATCCTAGAAATAATGATAATACCAGAAATGCTGACAATAGTAACAACAATAACAACCTGAGATGATGTATGGAGCAGAGACATTGGCAATAAAGAAGACACAAGAGAAAAAACTGGATGTAGCAGAGATGAGGATGTTGAGATGGATGTGTGGGGTGGCAAGAAGCGATAAGATCAGAAACGAGGTAATTAGAGGTAACTCAAAAGTTATAGAAATATCAGATAAGATACAAGAAAGTAGACTAAGATGGAATGGTCATGTCGTTAGGAGGGATGAACAGTATGTTGGGAGGAGGGTGATGGAAATGGATATACAGGGTAGGAGAGGGAGGGGGAGACCAAAGCGTAGGTGGATGAATTGCATCAATGACGACCTGAGGTCTAAAGGTTTGATGGGTGATGAAGTATGGGACAGGAACATATGGAGAACACTGGCCAGAAACATCGACCCCACATAAAATTGGGAAAAGATGTAGACGAAGAAGAAAAATATAAATGATAACAAAAACAACAGCAACAACAATAATAAAAAAAATAATAATGATAATAGTAAAGTAATACCGCATATAGAGACAAAGCAGTATTGGAAAAAACACACGCAATGAAAAATTACAATATGGTTGGAGATATATCTTGCGGGATGACTTCGTTGAGCCTGTGCTTCAGAAGAGTTTTATCAACTATGTCAGAGGTCATTGGCAATGCCCTAGATACAATGAAATTGTCCTGTCTGGCTAGTACAGTGGTAACGCGCTGGCTTCGCATTCACGAGGTCGAAAGATCGGTCCCCGTCCAAGACCGAGAGTTTAAGCTGTTTACTGGCAGGAACTGCTGTGGGTGGACATCACAGTGGGGGGTTGGGGCTTGTCCTGGCTGACGAATACCCATTGTAAAATGGAAATAAAGTTTATTATTATTATTATTATTATTCATTTCAATGAGGGAAGATTCCACAATTTTTCGTTTGAATTGACAAGTGCTTTTGAATACCATATTGGCACCACATACAATAATTTTGTTTGTTAATGTGCATCAAAAGTGCCGAATTTTCCTGATTATATCTCACTGCCCTTTTGTGTTCGGAGAACTCTGAGAAATAGATTGGAAGCTATACCTATTTTTACTTTGTCTTCATGATATGTTTTTTTTTCTTTGGTAGCGCCTTGACTTAGTAATTATAAGTCCTAGGTTCGAGTCCCGGTTGGGGTAAAAAATAATTCATGTTTTCACATATGTAATGTGCTTATATATATATATATATATATATATATATATATATATATATATATATATATATATATATATATATATATATATATATATATATATATATATATATATATATATATATATATATATATATATATATATATATATATATATATATATATATATATATAGTGTGTGTGTGTGTGTGTGTGTGTGTGTGTGTGTGTGTGTGTTTGTTTTTTTGTCTGTCGTTTTCCTTTGTGTGACTTTACCTCATCTCTGCCGTGTCCTTAACCTTTTCTTTCGTCTTGGTGTTTTCTCGTGCCCGGGCCTTTATTGATGAGGGCAGTTTTTGCCTGTCCCGGTGTCACACACACACACAAAAAAAAAAATTATATATATATATATATATATATATATATATATATATATATATATATATATATATATATATATATATATATATATATATATCTTCACAGCGTACTTAAAAGTATAGTACAAAAAATATTATATAAATGTTGCGTACTGTAACCTAAATGTATTTAAGTTACTTACTTTTCTCAGCCTATTGGAAATAATTTATTAAGAATTTTGGTAGTTAAACGCATTTCATATTTTTAGTTGGCAATGGGAGGTGAAGTTCACAATTTCTTCCGTATCCCTGGACGAGACGGACCAACAGACTGGATTTTTGTTCAACAAACTTACCAGAACCTGGTTGAAAGTACTTTTGCCTTTGTCATTGAAGGATCTATCGGAAATGCAACTGGGCAAACAGAACCTTCTGTGGTAGCGATTGACGATTTTTCTTTGGCCCTATCACCTTGTCCAAGAGTAAGTCAACTTTTTCCAAAACTTGAGGTAGACATTTCATTCTATTTCCTCATGAGTTTCTGATGATAAATTGTATTAATTAATTTTCGTATGCTCACAAAATGCATTGCTTTTCATAGTTCTGTGTATCATATGAATTCATACCTGCGTTTTAAATATTTCAGCCTGGGGAATGTGCTTTTGAATCAGCTCACCTTTGCACTTGGAATGTGGAATACACGGATGGCCTTACTTGGAAACTTTCTGATGGGCAGGAAATACATGGCAATGGGCCTGATGTAGATCATACTACAAATACCTCAATAGGTGTGTTACAGAATTTTGCGTTAGAAAAGAAAGTATTTTCTAATTGATTTCCTTTATTTTTATTTGAAGAAGGGAACTGCGGTAGTGCAGTGGTTACAGCACTCAACTTGGGAAGAGAAAAGCCCTTAATTGGCATTAGGATGGACATCCAACCTTAATTCCCCAACTTAACCAGTCTGTGTCCATCCCCACAATGGGACTAGTAGAAATACATAAAACGGTATTTACTTTAAATTTGATGATGAAACTGTTGACTTCCATAAGTTTTGAACTACAGTATATCATAATGCATTGTAGTTATTATATTTACATGATAATTACCAACGAGGCTGTATTCTCTTGAGGCTCAAAAGTCATAAGAAGCAGCAACAGCCTTACTTAGAAGGCTGTGCATTACCTTTTAAATACTATGGAAACCAGTTAAACTTATAAAGAAATATTATGATATTTTATGTAATCATGTCTTTAAGCTTAGTACTTTTATACTTGAAGTCACAATTTAATCCACTTTTTGATAGGGTACTTTTCAACTTCTACCATTTTTATTCAGGTGGATTTGCCATAATGGAAATCTTCGATGGCCAGAGCGGGAAAATAGGATCATTGGTGAGTGAACCAATCATGGATGACATTTATGGATTTTGCTTCACCTTCTTCTTCTACATGTATTGTGATAATGCCGCTGCTCTTTCTGTATCTATCCGGAACAACGGAAGTGAGACCACTCTATGGGCTTTAGAAGGGCACTTCAGCCCGGATTGGACATATGGAAAAGTAAGTCCATTTTCTAGATTTTACTTTGCGTCTTTTGTGAAGCTTTGATTGGATCTTGTAAGAAAGGTAACTCTAGGGTGCCCTAGGGTTATTCACATTTACAAAGCAAGTAACATAACTTACCCTTACCTAACTTAAACCTAACCTAATCTAATCTAACCTAACCTGATAATTTATGAGGCCAGTTAACTTTACATGGGATTCTGGTGGGAGATTACTCATCTAAACTATATTCCATTTATCAGTGAAGTTGTTTATGTATTCTAAGAAAGCTACTCTTGAAATGCATTGTTCACTGTAGGTTAGGTTAAGTTCGTTCGGATGAGGCTAAGCTACAGATATTAAAAATGATTAAAATGTAAGTCCTATATGTTTCACAACCTTATCAATGTTGACCTTTATACTTCATGCCATTCTTATTAGGTTGGAATTCCTACGTCACTCTTCTATGATGAAATTGTTATAGTTATTAATGGTGTCGCTGGGTCTGGATCCGGCTGGATAGCCATAGATGACCTATTTACTGCCACAGGGGAATGCAGCATTGAACCCCCTGGTGCTACACCAGTTCCAGTGGGTCCCACAACTCCTTCACCAGGTACTGAGTTACTTGCAGAGTACTTTCTTTGAATATTTATGGTATTATAGTGTATTCTACTATTCAGTACTGTATTACCTAAGGTTTTTTTTTCTGTGGAGTGTGAGTAGCACTGCCATTGGAGTTTTTTATTTTTTATTTATTCAGCAGTGTATTTACAGGGGATCACGGTTGTGTAGTTACTATAACACTCCACTTGGGAAGTGGCAGACCTGCCGTCGGGTCCAGTGCGGTGCATTAGAAAGGTCAATCAGCCTTATAACCCTTATTACCTTATTACCTAGTTGCATCCACCCTAGTAGTCATCATAGCTCAAGCAGTAGCGTCCGCGACTCTGAGGAGTCAGGTCGAGGATTCGCGCCCCGTCACGGTCTGAGGTTAGCAAGGGCATGCACTCAGGGTAAAGATTACATCTGCCAAAACAAGTCCTTCGCAAGAAGGCAACCGTCCTAGCCCTTGGTTGAAAAGGGAGCCTGTGACGTAAAACCGGAACAAACTAACCTAGTTGTATCCACCCCCATACTGGGTAATAATAGTGACATTTGAAATGATGCGCAAATTAGCATTCAACAGTGTATATGTATATTTGCAGTATAGTGAAGAACAATTCCTAACTCATGTTGGAAGAAATTAAGAGGGATGTCCCTATTCTTGTCGGACAAATGTTTTATACCCTTGTAGTCTTTGCACACCCTGTGAATCAGTTACTGGTAAATGGAATCTTAAGTCTTTGTGCAAAAGACGTGAATTTCTGTGACCTGCTGCACAAAGTGGCGAGTTAGATTCCAACTTTTAACTGTCGGCCTCACTCAGTGGTAGAAGCTTTGACTTCAGAATTTACATACTCAGAAGACTGGTAAATGAGATATTGGAGTGGGGGGTGGCAGCCCTCCCTCTGTTTTTTTCCTTACCACTCAACAAGTGTTAGAAAAAATGTTATGATATACATGTTATAGGAAGGTCTACTAACTCAGTCATTTTGTTACGACAGTGCTAACCCTACGGGCTTTGGCAAGATATATCATCTTTAAAAAACTATAGATCTATCTTTGTAACTATGATTATTTTGACTATGAAGGGAAATAGGGTAACAGCGCTTACAAGGATATTTACCCATTCATCTTCAGTTATCTCTGAAGAAGAGTAAATAAATATGCTCGTAAGTTCCAAGTACCCCGTTGTTTCCTGTGTTCCCTTCACAATCAGACCAATCATATCTACAATATTCACGTGCTTCTCCTGAAGAAGAGTCATCTATCTTTGTAGATGTATTTAGCACTCTCTAATGTAATTGTAGTTATTTAAATTTTTTTAGGCACCGACATCTTCAGTTGCAAAAAGAAAAAAAGTAAAAAAAAACTTTGTAGAATGCATAATATTCTCATCATAATTTTACTGTTAAGACACATACGTTATATTCAGCACTTCCTGTTGTAATTACAGGCACTAACATCTTCAGTTGCAATTTCGAAATTGATATTTGTGGAATGGTGCAGAGCGCTTCTGATGACTTTGATTGGGAACATCAAACACAAGAGGAACCGGAAGAATTACCTGCTGGTGGATACATTTTGGCTGATTCTGTAATCCCTTCAAGAGGTGCCAATGCATCAGTTGCTACTCCTTTGCTTCCTTATAGTGGTATTCAGTGTCTTGGATTTGAGTAAGTGGAAAAATAAAGGATCTTTTATAGGAGACAAACCCCAAGGTGTTCTAGGGCTATTCATATATACTAAGAAAGTCACTTTACCTGATCTGACCAAATCTCACCTTACCTTACCTTACCTTACCTTACCTTACCTTACCTTACCTTACCTAACTTTACCTACATTGCCTTTCCTTAAGTTCATTCACGCAACCTAACCTCGCAATTTACGGGGTTATTTAAGTTGGCATGGGGCACTGGGTGTTAATCATCTTTACAAGAACCCCCAAAACTATATACAGTTCATTTTTTCTCCTTTGGTAATGAACGTTTTGGAAAAAAAAATACATTGTTACTGGTATATATTTTTATTATTTTTTATATTTTATAATATTAATAAATGATGCTATTAAGTGCTCTTCCTTTTCATATATTAAGGTGTTAACATTCCTGCTTAATTCATTACTATATACTTTCAAACTACTTTTGGCAAATATGAATATGTTCTATATAATAGATAATATAGAATTGGTAAATGAAGTATGCACTACATATGACAGTATATTAAATAAAGTAACACGAGAATACTGTAAACACAATAAACTGAAATATATATATATACTCTAAGAATACTTTTTTTGCATGATAATTACCATTTCTTTATAAATGTTAATATTAATGTGATAAGAGTTATTTTACCCTCTGTTTTGATAAAAGTTAAGTAATGAAGATTTAATGCTATTTAATTTATATAATTTGTTTGGGTAACAGAATTCATATACAGTCTCTACTTTTTTTATGTGAGGATAGATTCTCAGAAGGCTCGTGTAATTAAAATTTCGCATAATTTAAATTGTATATTTCCGTAAGGAGTAATGTTAAAAGGTATGGTTACGTTCCACAAGCATGTATAAACACACTATAACAAAGAAATAAGGTAGTTAAACACATTTTACAAGCACATAAGCAAGCTGAAATACGTATGTAAGCTAAATATAAACAAATATTAAAGATATACAGATAAAAAAAATAAACAATGAACTCACTCTATATACGGTGGACACCAGGGCCTCTGTGTTGTGGCGATGAGCAGTTGACTTAAGCTGTAGGAAAGGGAGGAGAAAAGAAGGGGGAAGTGGGAGAGCTGACCCGTGGTTGTGGTTGGGGTTCATGCATCTTAGCTGCTGTACTCTCACCTTGATCATAATGGGCCAACACTTGCAGTTTTTTCTCAAGGTTATAGACTTTTTCACTCTTTTGGGAGCAGGAGCATTTGCACAATCTTTTCCTGGTCGTTTACTGGCCATGATAGATGAATACAAATAAAATGCAAAGCACAGCAAACACAAAGTTTGCCACAACAACAGTTACAACAAGCACCATATTCACATGGTATGCTGGGAGAAGCAAGACTGAAGCACAAGCGTGGGTTGGAGGGAAAGTGGAAACGAGGTGCTTAGTCTCTAAATGGTACTATATTTTTTTGTGCTTCTTATAATTTGAATTATATCATTATTATTGAGGATATGCGTTATTCCAATCTGTGTAATCTAAAAACGCATAAAAAAGAAGAGACTGTACTTCATGTTTCATGAAATCTATTGTAATAATAAGTGCATAATTTTAACATACTGTCTTTTGCATTTCCTGTAATGTTGTAGTTATCAGATAATTGGCAGCCAACCTGGAATGCTGAGGGTTCTCACATCTGTTCAGGGAGTGGACGGTGACATTGTGTGGCATAGGAAAGACACCACTGTCAAAGAGTGGCAATCAGTACACATTGAAATTGATGCTCAAGCTTTTTATCAGGTAAGAAAAGGACATGTGAAAAGCTTGATTGTTTTACAGTGGTAGCATTTGGGGCTGGTAATATACTGGTCCAGGTTTGATCCTTGCCTGGAGTTGGATTAGCTTTCACTGTCTCATATTAAGTTGGGCAATTTATTGGGGGATCAGTTATTTCCTCTAGGTCTATCTGATTTTTCAGCAATTGACTGAAGATTGCTGGGTCCACGTGATTGGTAAATATATAGTAGGGCTCTATGATATTATTGTCTTTTGACTCTGCTTTTTTATTAGAGACCTTATACCTTTAATTTTTAATTGGATTGACTCCGTAGATACATCTCACCAAGTCTTTCTATAGCTTTGACTCTTAAAAGGCAAATGACCTCCATGTATACTCTTAAGGAGGATAGCAAGTGACCTACTCTATGTTCTCAGAAAAGCTTTATCAGTGCTCTTTTAAATACCAGTCATGATACCCCAAAATCCAATTTCTTTACCAATACATCCTTCAAATCCTGTTCCCTCATTCCTCATCTTTCATAATATTTCCAGAATAGTCATTAACATGCATCTGAGATACATATTTCCTCCAAAAAAGAAAAAGTGTATCCCTCTATTTAAGTATTAAACTTATAATTGTTGTAAAGTCTTATATTATATAAAATAAGTTTTTTGTATACTCTATACTGTATGACTTCCTTCCACAAGTGGGTGACCGAAACAGTGCTTTGATTAGAACTCCAACCTGTCCCTTTTGAATGGGGTTTAATAGTGACATGTAAAAACATGAAACAAAAACTCACTACCATCAGTGATAACAGTATTTTTTAGCCATAGGAAGAAACAAAATAACAAACTTAATACCCATTTGGACCTCACTTATTGTATCAGTTGTGCACAGTCTTACGTCTGCACGTTGTAAAGGGAACAAGACCAAGCCCTTACAAAACTGAATTTCTAAAACTGTCGTCTGAAGTTCTAGCAATTTACCCTGATCTATTCTTAAGGTTTAGTGGCAGCCACATATGATTGTCATCGTAGATTATATATCATTTTGAACCCGTTTATTTTACCTCTTGGATAACTCTCGTCATTCTGAATTTCTAAGCCCTTTGTCTCTATCACTTGTTTCTGGTATTAGAGAACCATATTCAGCTCGCCTTGATAGCCCTGTATACATGGAAATACTTATTGTTTCAGGCAGATTTAATTATTTTCTAATATTCAATATGCCAATATTGCAATACTGTGTTCTACCATTTCTTTTCAGTTTATTTTTTCTGTCTTTTCTTATTCCTTTTCCTCAGCATGATAATTCCACTGCTAGAGCTGTATGGTTTATAGTTTTTTTTACCTTCTCCAGTTGGGCTTCTTGCTTGCTTAATAATAATAATAATAATAATAATAATAATAATAATAATAATAATAATAATAATGATAATAATAATAATAATGATAATAATTCATATGTCTTCTTCAAAAATCTAAATACCAGATGGAATGGAGAGTAACAGTTCAAGGTCATGACTCTATTATTTTGATCGACAACATTGCTGTTACTCAAGGCCAGTGCTCCATGGACGTTAACACTTGCAACTTCGAATATGAAGGGCAAGGAGCTGATCCAGTCTGTGATGGTGAGTTAATACAATTTATTAATGGCAGTTTTTTAATCCAATTCTGATCATATGATTATTCTCTTTGCATATTCTAAAAATAGAGTAACCCTAGGATTCTGTAGGGTTATTCATATTTACAACACAAGTCTTCTACCTAATATAACCTAACATAACCTAATCATTCTCAAGTTTATTTAACTTTACAGTGGGTTCTGGGTGTACCCATCCTTACAAGATCCGATAATTGCTATCAGTTAGAAAGAGTGCTTAAGTACACAGTAGGTTGCCGTTGCTGTATGAAATATGTGTTAAGATAACGAATTTAAACAAAGTTGTTTCCTTTATTTCAACAGGATATATACTGGATACATCAATCACGGAATATAAGTTTTACCGAACAACTTCCTTAGCTAGTTATGGTCTTTATGCTCGTGATGATCACACGTATGGATCTGGATTAGGTAACTTACTTCTGTTCACTTACATTGCTTAGATTTTATATCCTGAATTGCCCTGCCATGTTGCTGAGTGATTGTAGCTTCGCAAGGTTAAGCTAGGCACAAATTAACTTTTATTATGCAGACATTGATGTCGAATTTTGAAACTTAAAAGCAGAATAATGCCAGTACTGTGGTACTCAGATGGCATAAGGTCTTAATTCACTACGTTACTATTAATACCAGAAGGGTGCAAGGTAAGAATGGACAAGCGGTGGTTCCTTTAACTTCTGTTTACTCTAGAGTACAACATATTTGATTCCTCAATGCCCCCACCCTATGATTATCAAAATCTATGATCTGTTCGTGCCCCTGGGAAAATACTGACTAACTGAGCTCTCTATCTGCCTCGGGGATTCTTGAAATACCCAACGGGCAGGGCGTGTCATGTAATCCAGTTCTGCCAATAGACTTCAGGTTCAAAGAGGAGTCCCTCCTCTTTGGGGAGGGGCTGTTTCAGCAGGCCTATTGGACAGAAGAAGTTCTAAATCACCAGCGGCTATTGGGGCATCTCTCTCCAGGGCGTGTCCATACATATGGGTCAAATGTTTACAACTTTTTGTGGTGTTTTCGAGGACCGAGGGTCCCTTATCTTTTAGGCCTCTTGGGGTGCATGGCGCCGGAAATTAGTTCCATGTGTCCAGCCATAAATCTTGGTTGTACCAAGGGAAAACATGGCCTGGACCCAAAACCCAATAAAAGTGAGGGCATGTAATAAAACATCTGTGCCCTTGACCGTTACTCCTCAAGATTTGTTACAGTTTCAGATCCTGGCTTCAGCAGGCTTTCATGTGACTTCAGCAAGACTTCAGTCATGCGACAGTCATATTATTTTGTATAGTTTTATTATTTTCTGTTGTCTCATTCCATTTCCTCACCAAGTAGCTCTCTCTGCTGGAACCATCTGGATTATAATTTTGGACATTTTCCAGCTAGGCTTCTTGCTTGGCTTATAATAATGATAATAAAATGAGAGCACATAATAATAATAATAATAATAATAATAATAATAATAATAATAATAATAATAATAATAATAATAATAAGGTGTTTATGATTGATATTTAGATAAGAATGTCTTTTTAAAGCTATTGCCTTCTCCCATAACAAACAGGGTGGCCACTAGTAAAGATTAATACTTACCTGCATCTTTGCAGTTTTTAGTATTCCACTCCTAGCCATCCTTATAAAGGCTAGTTTGTTTCCTGTGTTTGGTGTCACTAATCATCTCCATTATGGGGGTAAACACACAAGTTGGAGATGGGTAATTAAGGCTGGATGCCCTTCCTAACTCCCCGGACTCAAATGTGGATTTGTCTCTTCCCATGTCAAGTGCTCTAACCACTGCGCTACTGCTGTTCCCATTCTTATAAAGACCGATGCCAAAGTTAATTTTGACAAGCCCTCATGTATTTGGTTTACTCACTGATGACTGTTAAGTAAGAGAAGATGAATTAAATAGATTTATGGTTTACAAATGTAAACTGTTGTATGTCTATATCCTTTCAGGTCATTTTGTTGTAGCCGATTTTAGCAAAGCAGTGACAGCTGGTGAATTAGCAACTATGATGGGACCCATGGTCACTGATACTCTGGGCTGTCTCACCTTTTGGTATCAGGTTGATACCGTTGATACCAATGTCTTTAGAGTCCTTATCAATAGCACAGAGGAAGTTATCTTCCTTCAAGAATGTAAGTTTAAGAGTACAGTATTACATACATTTTGCCATGGCGTGATGGATGAAGATTGAGTTTGCCATATCATATGACACATGTCTGACCCCACTTTGGGTGCATGGTTAATAAGAATTTTACTATTTGCCATGTTGGGGATGTAGAAGAAATAGTTATATCCTAGCCTCTACTAACTCAGTAGCCATAATGAATATGTTTTTGTTTATTATTAATTCCCTTGTGAATGGGGGTAAACACAGGCATAACACTGCCACGTTTCCTAATACTGTATTATATATTATAATTTTTTATAGTTGGCTCTGGTCCCGTTTGGCGACTAGGAAGTGGAAAGATCATTCAAGCGAACAAGGGCCGCATCATATTTGAGGCTTATAGTTCTGGAACATACAATGGTTATGTTGCTGTTGATGACATCAAGCTGCAGGAGATCCTTGGATGCCCCGTACATGGTAAGATAAGTTTTCATAATTAACGTATTTTTCTCAATTTTTCCGTAACTGTTAGTATTCCTACTCGTGGAGAGGTTTATCATCAGTATACTCAGTCATGCCTTACTTGTGCTTAGTTTCTATTTCTGTATTTTTTATGTAAGGCCTTTACATGTATAAATAAGTGCGATCTTCTCTGTCAATATTATGTACAGTAAATGGATATCTGTGTTAAAACAGAATTTGTTTTTCAAATTACCCCTTCTGGGAGGTCAAAAAGCATACTACCTTAGTTGTTGTTCTTTAAGCTGGCTGGCCATACATCCCTGAGCCATAAGGAAGGCCACCACTGATCCCGGGCTTTCCCACAGAGCTCTCAGGGAGTGTACGTTGTTATGTTAGCCTATGTGGTTGTGCACAGTGCAGTCTTGCATAATGTATTTTATTATATGAGGTGATTTGTTATATCCTGGACAGACATCCAGGATGTAAGACACCACCTTATACAATCAAACAGGGGTGTAATTCTTGTGTGCTGTAAAAGCCAACTAAATGGAATAGAGGAGCGATGGGCTAGCAGTACCTTCCTCTTTTCTTTATTTTTATCTACTGGAAAAGGGGGTGAGGAGAGGTAGGGCTTACTGAAGTTTTCCTGCATCCCCTTTTTTCAGTTTTAGCCACCTTACTAGCTTCAGCAGGGGAAAACTATCTTTTAAAACACTCTTGTCATTAATAAATACATCTGGTAATCTATAGCTGTGGGGGTAAAGCAGCTACGGCTGTAGGGTCTCATGGCAGAAGAATTTTGCCCACTTACCTTATGAATGACCCAAATTAGGTGGAAGGGAATTGTGGCAGCCTTTTATATAAAAGGAGTTTTGACTCGATCTCCCCCATACAAAGAGGATTGTAGCCATTTTATAAGAATATATGTACCATTTTATCATTCTCGTATTTTTGCAACAGGCAATTGTGACTTTGAGGAAGATACATGTGGCTGGAGTAATGAAGGAGATATGCAATGGGTATTTGGTAAAAATCAACTTCCAGACGGCCCACTCACTCTTACCGGTCTGATGTTTGTGAGTCCAGAGACTAATCTCATAGGATCAAAAGCTATTTTAACATCTCCCATACTCGTGCCATACATGAACTGTTTAAGATTTTGGTAAGAAAGGAAAGCCTTACATTAATTAATGTTGAAAATGACTTTGATAATTTATTGCTCAAATCGTTTTTATTGGGAAAATATATTTACAAAAGTTTCGGATCTTAAAACTCAACTCCATCTGAAAACTTTAACATTGCTTTCTTTATTGAAATAAGGCTATTTATATTAATATTTTCACTTAAGAATATTTTTGTTATTATGATTTTCAAGGGTTTACACACTCTCAGTGGTTTCAGAAAAATTGCAAGAGTTATGTTTCTGGTGATATACTCTATCTAGCTGTATGCTCTACCTTCTCTTAATGCAGCTGTTTTCTCAGAGCATCCTCAGGTTCTCATAGCTATACTAATTCGGCAAAAACATATTTATTTTTTTCTGAAAATGTTTTGTGATCGTGACTACTTTTATCCTGTTTGAATTTACAATTCACTTGCTCTTGTCCCTTCTCTTACTAATGACCTCTTAGGATGGGGCACAGGCCTAAAGGTGTCTACATCTATATTTACTTACTTACTTTTGTCTGTCACAATTAGTCCCCATTTGAATGGGGGTGGACATAGCTATATTGGAACAGGGAGGTTAAGGTTGTGTGCCCTTCCTAACACCATGCACTTGGAGTAAACTCTCGTAAGTCAAGCTAATCACTTCACGATTCGTGTTCTCAATCCCTGAGCTACTGTAGCCCCCGTCTATATCTGTGTTTGCTATTACAGTTAAATAATTCAAAGAAGACTTTATCTGGATATTTCCTAGGTTGTAGAGTTACCGAAGAAACTCTTCTCAGACTTAAAAATAAAATACTCTTTCCCAGGTACCTGAGGAAACAAGGAGCTCCTGGGTTTCTGGATGTGAAGCTGACCCCTGGGCCTCAGTTTTCTGGCCCATCATTCAGTGTGAAATTGTGGCAAAGTCCCAGTGATTTTCTAGATGAGTGGGTTCACGCTGAGTCTCCTATTCCTCATCGACAAGTTGACAGTATACAAGTATGTAACTATATTCTCAAAAGGAAAAAATAACAGAAAAGCAATACCTAAACCGAATTTTTTTTCATATTTTTATAAAGTGCCTATACGAGTATACTAAAAAAGGAATGCAAAAGTTGGATAACGAGGTTATATTAATGACAAGTTTTTGTATTGTAGGTGCATTTTGAAGCTACTCGCCTTGATGGCAGTTGGACAGAGGGTCACAATGACGGTATGATTCTTGTTGATGATATTGAGATAGACGAACTTGTTGAAGGAGAATGTCAATATAAACCCCCGAGTGCCCAACCTCCATCAACAGTTGTACCTCCAACGACTATAAAACCACCTTGTAAGTTCTATTTTCAGGTACAGTGGTATAATATAATTGAAGATGTTGATAATACGATGTGTACTAAACAATGGCTATATGATAATATAGCTATGGAAGTTTATAGTAAACCATACTTAATAATTGCAATTCCCTGATTATCTGGTGTAAGATACACGTCCTACAGTGATGCAATAGTAGATACAAGTTTAGCTTTATAATTATAATTTGACAATTTATAGAATTTATAGAGATTAAATGTGTCATACATAGATCGCAGAAATCCCTACATAGCTCTCCAAACCTGTAAATCGTTAAGTCCTGTTTAACTGGGTTACGACACACATAATACTATACTGTGATGTTAAATCTGCAGTAGATACAATCTTAGCTTCATCATAGAGAATACCTCCATATAATGAATACATTCTTAGAGCCTTGTACTATGGAATGAATGGAAGTCAGGTAATAAAAGTCAAGAGTTTTTGTTGACGAGTAAAGTGTATGTGAATTGGCAATTGTTGTTGTTCCCTAAGTTGCCTGGCCGAGCGGCCCGAATCTAAAGAAGACCACTGCTGATCCTGGTTTTTCCCACAGAGCTCTTAGGGATTGTATGTTGTGTTGGTGGCATATGTGGTTGTGTGCGGTACTGTCTTTCTTAATATGTTTCCTGAGTTTTTCTAAATGTCTAATGTAAAAAGGAGTCTTGAAGAAATGGCTGCCATGGAGTAAATTCTCGCTTTAGAAAAAATCATGTAATTTTGTGTGTTCGTTTGAAAGATGTGGTGATTGCCCAGGTGACCAAAGTCTCTCCCAGGTTCTTGTACCCCTTGAGGAGCAAGGGTTGGTTATGGCAGTTTGGCCTCTTTCACTGCTCCTCATCTGAGTTGGAACTCTAGAGGGTGAACTCACGACGAAAATGCAGCCTCTCAGCAGTTAGAGTGATTGGCTGAAGGAATAGTCATTGTTGCATCCGGGTTGAGTAATGTTGTCATGGTTGCTCATTTTGTTTTTATGAGTGTGATACACTCATTCACGAGAAGAATCACTCATCCTCTTCCAAACATCTTATCACTTTTGGAATGAAAGGTTTCCAAAACAATTTCCCCTCCCCACTCTGCTTAGGCTACAGTTTGATGGCCTGAGCACGACAAAACTTTAAGGTGAAGAAAAAGTAAAATTAAAGGACAAGGCAGAGATGAGGTAATGATACACAATAGGAAAAGGGCAGGCTGAATGAAGAGTCGAAGTACTTAGAACCTAGAGATATGACAGGATTAGGCCCTGAGATGACAATTGATCCGTTTTATCAAAGGAATATAGGTTATAAGAATTAGGAAAGACAGAAGGAGGAAGAGAATTCCAGAGTTTGGAGGTGGATGGGGAGAAGCAGTCATTGCACCAACCAATCCGCAAGCTACAAATAATCCACACAGTACTTGTGAGACTAGGCCGCTTGGTGAGTGTTACACGGCCTCACTTGTGTAACACTTGCGGCCATGATAAGGGAAGCATGATAAAAATTACTATGGAGAAGATTAAAATTTTTGAGTGAGGAAAGGTTATAGAAAACGAAATTGCTATTTCCAGTTGACACTAAGCTAGTGACTGATATCGGAACAATTTGCGAGTTTGTTTGGGTGTGTGAAAAAAGGAAGTTACTGGTGAATATTGATAAAAGTAATGTTATAAGATGTTCAAGAAAAGTTGATGGTAGAATATTGAATGTCAGAGTAAATGATAAGATGCTTGAGGAGGGGAACACTTTTATGTATTTGGTAATGTAGTAATGGAATGAAGAGTAAATATGGAGGTGAGTTACAGTGATAGCGGTGAAGTAAATGTCAAGGAGGGATGAAAGCATAATGAAAAAATATGTATTTAAGAATGAATAAAACAAAAAGTTTGCATGAGAGAACAATTGAGCCTATAGCATTAGTTGGTGCAAAGACTTTAGACATAAGAGAGGATGGAAGGAACACGTTGTATGTATTAAAGGTGAGGTGTTTGAGAAGTATGGTACGTGTGTCAAGAATGGACTGCGTGATATGAGGAGGTGAGGCAGAAAATGAGCATGGGAATAACTTTGTAATACTTTTGGCCAGAAAGTGCTTAGGTGGCTTGGCCGTATGGAAAGAATGGATAAGAAGCAACTAGAGAAAGGCTGAAAGGAAGACTAAGAAGGATACGGATAAATGGGGGTAAAAAGAGCACTAGATGCACATGAATGTCACTGAAGCAGGGAAATAGAGTGAAAGGGATAGGGATGGTTAGAGAGATTGTGCATGGATGATCCTACCCAAGGGACTTTCCCGTTTTTGCCCAGTACTACTGACCAGGCCAGATAGTGTAGGGCGAAGTCTCTGGCAGAGTCCAGAGATAAGGTAAATCAGCTATGGTTGTTAGCTTGTAAAAGCAGATGAGCTGTGCATCAAACCATAGCCTAAGCAGAGTGGGGAGGGGAAATTGTTTTGGAAACCTTTCATTCCAAAAGTGATAAGATGTTTGGAAGAGGATGAGTGATTCTTCTCGTGAATGAGTGTGTGCTTTGTCTTGGCCACTCTCCTCACACTAGGGATTATGGCCTTTGTATACTGTATTTAAGTATTATGGAAAACAAAATAAATAAAATTAGATTAAAATTAGACATAAAATACAATTACAAATTTAATTTTTACTAGAGGAAAGAATATCTCTTTGTTCCCTATCATGTCATAAAAGTTAACTAAATTGGGAGAAGCGAAGGGACTGTGAATCCTTTCCTTTGTAGTGTGCTCCCTGAAAGAGTCAAATTTAATGTTTTGATTTAAGCACTCCTCTTATAAGAGGGAGTATAGCTCTTGTAAATAGATATGTAGAATTATCTATTATTGTGTCTAAAATTATTTCATTCTTACATTCGTAGTGCCTCCTTCACAAGCCAGCTGTGATTTTTCAAATCAGAATTTCTGTGAGTGGCGGTTAGATGCATCAGGCATTGTATGGAACATTGTCCAAGGCATTGGAAATACGCATAGCGTTGGCCCTCTGGCAGATCACACTACAGGTAAGGAAAAGAAGGAATAATGTACTGACTTGTTATTTCATTCAGAAACCTATTTTTTTTAATTCGTGTATATTTTTTGTTATTTAACCTATCAATGAGGTTTGTTATACATGGAGTAAGTTAATTCATCCTTCTTGATAATGTTTTAATTTCCTAAATGTCATTAATTTCCTACATTTCATTTATTCCTACATTTTTCTTTTGCCTGTCCAGGTGATGGCTACTACATGAGTCTTACCCCTTCAATGAAAAATTTGGAAGGTATAGCTAAAATAATTAGCCCAGATATGCAGCCAGCCCAGGTATTTAAAATTAGTCATGTATTTTTGCAGTAAAATAACTTTTATATCACAAAGTCATGTTGACCTAGGATTAAATTTTTCCATGAATATAATTACTAAACAGGTGTGGTAATTATTTCATACAGATCATCTTTCCATACCACAGTAGCTCAATGGTTAGAGGCTCGTCTTAGGAAGTGACAAACCTGTGTTTGAGCCCACTGCTGGGCGTTAGAAAGGGTATCCAGCCTTAATGCCTCGGCTCCGACCTTTCTGTGTCACTCCCATTCGCATGGGGATTAAAACCGGCAAACACCAACCCAAAATGGCAAGCAACAGTATAAGAACTTTGAAGGGTGGCCCCAACTAAAGAAAAAAACAATACTTGTCTGCATTTTTCATATAATATTCATTCCACTCACAGTTTAGCTTTAGCATTCCATGACAGTAAACAAGACCAAACCCCTGTTACATTAAATTCCAAAGGCTAGTGGCAAATATATGTAGTTTTGTTTTTGATCACCAGGTTTAACATCACTTATGCGTCCTTTTACAGTTAGAATCTTATTGATATGTTTTGAGTGATCATATGCTGACATACTCTCTACATGACTTTGTATAAGCAAGACTTTTGAGATTCTGTTCTATAGGATTTGTGTATGCGTTGGTGGTACCACATGGACGGGTCAGATGTTAGAGAGTTCAGCATCAACCTAAAGGATCAGCAAATGGATACTCGGATATGGAATAGATTTGGCTTTCAGGTATATAATTATGTACTACAGTATTATCCTGTGTGAAATTATTTATGTCCACATAATCTCTTAGTGCAATAATATATGGGTGAAAACTTATATCCTCATTAATTTTGAAAATAATATTGTATTCAAGATGATAATGGTTTTGCATCTAATTTCATAACTCTCCTTATAATACGCAGTGGAGAAAGCACTCGACTTGGGAAGTGGCAAACCCATGTTCGAACCCCCTGCAAGATTTAGGGAAGGTCTTTAAACCTTGATTCCCCATTTCCAATATGTCTGTCTCCACCTCCATTTGAATGGGGATTACTAGTGATAATTAAAACGGCAAACAACAACAATTAAGATTCTTTTTATTAGCTTTATATATACTGTATTGGATAACATATAAGGACTGGTCATATTTTTATTCTCTTTACCACCAAGACATTCTATCCCACAAAACCAGCATGGTAATGACAACTTCAGCAAAAGAGTTAAGGTTTTGGACATATTCTGTCCATGCTTACCTCCACTGTCAATTGTTTTGTTTGGAAAAAAAGTTTAAGGGAAAAGAGAGATTGTAAGAACCTCGTCTCATGACCCATTAAGTATTCTAGTAAGACAAGAGTGTGACCTTCTTTCTACTTCATAACCAGGGATGTCCATTTATTCACCTCCGATATTTAAGAACTAGTAATCTTTTATCGTTTGAATAGCTAAATAGAGCTATCATCTATGACATGCAGGAACTGTTATTTTTTTGTCATTTGAATATCTTAATACTGCTATCACCTGTGATATTCAGGGTCTATTATTCTTTAATAATTTGACTAGCTGAATAGTGCTGTCACCTATGATATGCAGAGACCATTATTCTTGTTTGAGTAGCTGAATGGCGCTATCACCTATGATATACAGGGTCTATAATTCTTTAATTATTTGAATAAATGAATAGTGCTATCACCTATGACTTGCAGAAGTTTTTAGTCTTTTATTTTTTAAATATCTGAATAGTGCTATCACCTGTGACATGCAGGAACTATTGTTCTTTTATTGTTTGAATAGGTGAAGTGCTATCAGCTATGACATGCAGGACTTATTATTCTTTAATGAGTAACTGATAGTACTATAATTTTTTTCAGTCATCAGGATGGACTACCGCTTTCATAGGAGTGCATTCTTCTACCATTTTTGTAATTGAAATTGAAGGCACCCAAGGCAGTAACCCATTATCTAACATTGCTGTTGATGATATTCAGTTTGACGAAGCTATTTGTCCAGGTAAAAAAAAAAGATTATGATGTCACATTCCATAAATTAACATCCTATGTCAGGTTTGTTTTACATTTTTGCAATATAATTTACATACTGTACTGTAGGGCGATAAGAAGGGCATCCAATCTAAATCTCCTTCTAGCTCCAACATGTCTGTGTCCATCCCTGTTCGAATGAGGATTAGTAGTAACACATAAAAGAGCAAATTACAGCAATGTACATACTGTACTCTGGGGACCGTGGCTGCACAGTGGTTAGAGCATTCAACTCGGGTAGTGACAAACCTAAGTTCGAATCCACTGCGGAGAGTTATTAAGGACATCCAGCCTATATTCCCCTATAGCTTCAACCTGTTTGTGTCCACCCCCATTTGACTGGGGAATAATAGTGACAGTAAAATAGTAAAATATGTACCAACTCTGCTGTGCAATTTTTTAGAGTACGTGGTGTCAGTGAATTCTTTCCTTTTCTACTTATCTTAGAAAATACTGGTGCCCTTGGAGTGAGCACAGTTCATTGCACATTTGAGCAAGGACAAGAATGCGGACTTGTCGACACTAGTCACGATGGCTGGGTCCCAACCAAAGGTGATCTCTCCTTGTATGACCACACAACTCAGACTGCCGAAGGTAAGCCCACATTAAGAAATTAATTTTTTATAATAATATGTCATTTCATATCTGTAGTGCCAGTCAGTTCTTATCCAACTGTTGGATAAGAACTCAGGTAGAAGGGTATTAATCTACCCAGCCCTTCCTTGTCTCGTTGTCCAGTATTTTGTGGCAAGAAAAGAAAATCTTAGAGGGACGGATTGGCAGCTCCCAACTCATATCTTTTTCGTCGGTTCTTAAGGGAGTTAGATGTGTTAAAGTTTTAACAAATTTCTTTTCTTGAGGGAACAATGCTTGGGGCATATGTGAATATCTTCACTGATAAAGGTAAGACTGTTCACGGTCATATAATGATATTAAGAGGAAGAGATTCGAACAATTAAGTGTCTTCTTATGACATCATGACTAAATATAAGAATATTTACAGGTCATATGATGATATTAAGGGGAAGAAATAAAAGCATTCAGCGTCTTCTTGTGACCCCAAAACTCAACGCATCATCTGATAACTGCCTCACTTTCCGCTATCGCTCTGGAGGGGAGGGCAGTGCTACTCTCTCAGGTGAGGGTTATTGTCTTATTTTCCAAGAATTGTGTGATAAGTCCAGAGAACCCTTTATAATTGTTTGCAGATGATATCTAGTAAAGAATTAAATATTGCTGTAAGTAATGACTAAAACCAGAGAGGATATCTTATGCTAAAATTGTGCATAATTATAAATACAACTACTATGGATTTTGCTTTGACTTTTATGGTTATTGGGCTTTAATTTTTCAGTTTGGGTCAGAAATACTGATGGCTATCCTCTAAGTGAGAAAATTGTCCTTAAAAAGCAAGCGGTGTCTGAATGGAGATCTGTGCAAGTGACACTTTACAAATTCTTTGGGATTGGATTTGAGGTTAGATTTTATGAATTAAATTATGTTCAAGTTCTCCAATAGTTATTGTTTTTTACGTTTTATGTGTGACTATTAGTTCCCGTATGGTTGTGGACACAGACAGATTGAAGCTAAGGAATTAAGACTGGATAATTCTTCCTATCACGTGTCCATCACTCTTGGAGTCGAGCATTCAACTAGTATGCTGTGGTAGTCCCCTTCTCCAGCAGTTTATCATTATTGTAATGTATTTCTAGCTTTAAATTCACACAGACTATCAGTTTTTACTCTGAAGAGTTTTTAGTTTAGTATACATAGAACTTTGCAAAGAAAAAAAAGTAGTCTATGCAAAAATTTATTGTGATAAAAACTGTATTAACTTGGTTGTATATACTGAATACATACAGAATGTAGAGTTGATGTGACTTCATTTAGTGTAACTTCTGTATACTGTATATAGATTTCTGTTGAATCTATAATAATCTAAAATTTTATTACCTGAAATTAGGTAGTTTTTCAAGGAGATATTGGAGCTGATCCTACTGCCTTTATAGCACTTGACGACTTTTATCTCTCGAACACCATCTGTCTCTACAATACTGCAAACTGTGCTTTCGTGGATGATAATACATGTTTGTGGACTGCTGACAAGACCACTGACTTACAGTGGTATACCTCCGATGGTTCTGGAGGACACATTCTGAATGGCCCTCCAAGCGAAACCTGTAAGAAACTGTATAACAGATATGTTATATGAATTTTACATAGCTGGTCTTCTTGCCAATTATTTTATCTTTATAAGATAGAGATTCTTGCTTGACAATATGATACATATGTAACTTTTGCTGTTGTTTGATATAATTTTATTGGTTACGTAATAATACTCTTATTTCATTTTTCCAGTCAAATATATAATGTTCCAAACAGGACCTCATCATCCTTCAAACTCAGTTGCAAGAATTACATCTCCCATGATCAGTCGGGATCCATTTGCCCCCTATTATTGCTTCAGATTTTCTTTCACTGTAAGTTAAATAACACTATACTGTTACCATAGAGTCTGTTATGCTATGGGAAAGGTCCGTTAAAGAAAACAGCAGGAATAATATATGAAGTACCTATTAATTTTGTGTACTTCGAGGAGGTGACCAGTTGAGGTCACAAATTTAATAATTACAAGACTTCAAATATTTTTCCTGTTGATGTCTCTAATGAGCTTTTTCGTACCATTACTGTGAGTTGCATACTGTATATTTTTTAAAATTAACTATTAACATATCACTTTAGTCTGGTGAAGCCTACAGGGTAGTCACATCTGAAGATAAACTGAAGTAGGAGGAAGGGTTTATCATGGAGTGTGCTTATTCCCTATCTCTAGCAGCTATAAGGAGAGGTATAGTACTTTTGAGACCATCAATGGTACAGTTCCCTAGCAGTGTCAGCTAGAAGGAGAGACTCATTACTGCTTTTGAGACCTGCAGTGGTACAGTTCCTTATCTCTATCGGATAGTAGGAAAGTCTTCCTACTTTTTAATCATTTAGTGGTACAGTTACCTAGCATTATCAGGTAAAAAAAGAGAATTCCTACTTCTCTTGAGACCTTCAATCTTATAGCTCCCTTGCTATACCACCTAGAAGGAGAGACTTCTTAATTCTTTGTAGACCTTCAGTGGTACAGTTTCCTAGCTTTATCGATTAGAAGGAGAGACTTCCTAATTCTTTTTAGACCTTCAGTGGTACAGTACCCTACCTCTGTTAGCTAGAAGAAGCAATATCCTACTTTTTTTGAGACCTTCACTTAGCACCTTATGCTCACTGATGGATTGTCAAATATGTTTTAGGTTACTGTACATTCTCACGCCTTTTATCAGCTGCCTTGTGGCAAAAAACAAATATTTGGATTAAGGGATTACCAACCCCTTTCTACGTTTCTCTTTACTCATCTATCACAACATGTAGGGAATGTACCGTTTTTTGTGTCACAATTAGTTCCCATTCGAATGGGAGTAAACATAAACATGTTGGAGCTATAAGGGGGATTAAGGCTGCATGCCCTTCCTTAGCCCCCATGATGGAACTGAGCATGCACTAGTCACTTCTCAACTCGCATGCTCTACCACTGAGCTGCTGACTCCCTTACAACATTTAGGAAATATGGGTGCAGAATTTTATTCTCTGATTTTAAACTTTTTGCTAGTGTTTGCTCCATAATATAATTTTAGACTTAAGCTTTACATATCTTCTCTTCCAAATTAGGTATATTTACCGAATTATATATTTTTCATGACAGTCTTCTGTGGAACACTCTGGAATTTTGTCGGTACTATACAAAGACAACACTTGGAATGCAACCGAGTCCAAATTATTTGAATTACTTGTGACTTCTGAATTTGCTACATCAAAATGGATCAGAGCTACTGTCCCCGTAGAGGTGAGTAAGATATTAATTAATTTATTGCCTGATACCATGAATATATTCGTTTTGTATTATACCAGCTTCTGATAGTACAGTATATATGCCAGTATAGCATGTTGTTAGCCACTTTTAATCCCCAGTATGGGGTAGACACAGATAGGCTGGAGCTGGGAAATTAAGGCTGGATGCCCTTCCTAAAACCTTGCGGTGGGCTCAAGCACGGGATTGTCACTTTCTGAGTTGAGTACTATATTCTAATACATTATGTACTATTACAATTAATTGTGTAGAAAATACTTATCTCCCTGATAAGTATTCTGATTTACTGATAAGTACTGTATTCTTTAAATCAGCGTTTTCTTAACATATCCCATTTAGTTTTATAGTAAATAACATGTAGTACCTACATTTTCTATAAAAAAAACCTTCTCTCAGGCTTCTTGTACTAAATTTCTTGTATAATATTCAAAGAAGAAGAATTTGGTAACTGCTATCATATCTCTTCCCCTTTTAAATTCAGCTGTCAAGTAGTGGCACGCCGTATTTGCTGGAATGTATATATAAAATTTCCATCTTCCTTCCTCTCATCGTACTTTTTTCTTGATCAGGATATTGTAGAAGAGAATTTCTTGCTTGCGCTGCAGGCAAATTCATGGGATGGCAGAGAGGGGTATATAGCTATAAGAGACGTGTCTTTGGTCAAGGAAGTGTGTCATTGTAAGTTTTGTTCTTCTTTACTGATTGATTTGATTTTCTCTTCCTTGGGAGGACAAGAATACCTCCGTGTTCCCCAGCATTTGGTAAAAGTCAAATAAATGGAGCAGAGTGAGGGGACTTTGAATCCCCTCTTTGTAATTTTCTCGTAAAATGAGTCTAGAGTTTGCTTTGTCTCAGCCACTCCTCTTATAAGGACGATTATGGCTTTTGTATATAGATAGACTGAATTTCTAACACCTCCAAAATTCTTATTAATTCTGCATATCTCCTTATGGATACATTGAATATGTGTTGGTGATGCTGTGTCTTTGCAAAGTATATTTTATTCTTATTTGTCTTAACCTTTTGGATTATATATGAGCAGATGTAGTCAGGCCTAAAAATAATTCAAATCTTATCCTAACTAGTGTTACCATCGGCTGCTGAACCGAAGCCCATGACAACACTTTCTCCAGGAACCACTACCATTGTACCTCCCTTGGTGAATGTGATTCTGGCATGTGATTTTGAAAATGCAAGTGCTCCTTTATGTGACTTCAAGCAAGATATTGGGGGAAATGATGGCATTTGGACGAGATACAATGCAGCTACTCCTCCTACACCAATGCATCCTAGTTCTGATCATACTACTCATTCAGGTAATAATGATTGTTGAAACATTTATATTTTTTTCCCAATGTCTTTTAGACTATTCTTATTGGAAATTGTTTTGATATGTGACCCCACATGTCTTTTAGGTTTTGTGTTTGTGTTGTTTCAATAACCTTCCCGTAATTGGTGGATGTGGGACTGGAAAGATGACTTTACTATGTAATCAATAAATATTTCCTCTCAAACTATCACAGAGGGAAAGTTATATATATTAACTGCTTGATTCCTTCTGTTTAGTGAGGAACTTTTTATGCAAGAGTGTGAAAGGCATTCAGAGGTAGAATGTGCTGACACTGAGTGATACAGATATTTCATTGTTTGACGTCAGTAAATGATAAGAAGAAGCCCTTACGAAGGGATTATAGAAATACAGTAAACCTGAATTCTAATTGAAATAGTTATTTCAACATGAGTACGACATTGTTTACTTGATATACCATGGCAGATCACTGTAAGCAATTTTGA
Source organism: Halocaridina rubra (assembly GCA_037179515.1). Taxonomy (NCBI): domain Eukaryota; kingdom Metazoa; phylum Arthropoda; class Malacostraca; order Decapoda; family Atyidae; genus Halocaridina; species Halocaridina rubra. The sequence continues at coordinate 71,349 of JAXCGZ010017014.1, forward strand.
TACGTATTTGTGGATTAGTTTTCATTTTGTGTCTTCGTCTGTGACCATACAGCTGAATATGGTGAGATAAGGGATTTGTGTGAAAAAACTGAGAGTATGAGGGCGTATTATTTATTTCAGACAAGACAAGGGAATTGTCTGATAAAAATCAGAGTATGAAAGAGAAATGTATATGTAAGCATGAGACCCTAACACTATTCTTCCATTATCAGAGGCTGGTCACTACATATCCGCCGCCTATCAGACACTAAGAGATGGGGAAACCAGTGCAAGAATAAGAACGCCTCCATTGGATCCCAGCAAAGACTATTGTTTCTCCTTTTTCTACCATCACATTGGTAATAACCCACCATTAATGAGATCTTTTGCCGAGGTAAGGAGAAAGGATTTGAGAGTCAAACTTTGTGATCTGAAATTAAGTTACCATTTAGTAAAGCCTAGTTTTTACTTTTGAAAATGTTGATCTTAGAGGTATTAATGCTTATATATATATATATATATATATATATATATATATATATATATATATATATATATATATATATATATATATATATATATATATTTGAAGTTCCTGTAAATATAGAGACTAATTGCATTATATATATTATTCTCAGAAACTTATATAAAATATTAAAAATTATAGATTGTAAAATAAGCTTTGTGTAATAGATTTATATCTAGTATATATTTATGCTTTAAGACTGATTAAGTGAAGTTTAATATCTATAGTATGTAATGTTAGTTTATTTATCATAACTTTTTTTTTTCCACAGGTAATAGATGGACCAGAGCAGATTACATTATGGGGAAAAGATAATCCTCAGCAAGATGGTTGGCTTTATGTCCAACGAGATGTCTATGCTGACACTTTTCTTCAACCTTTCATTATTACAATTGATGCCCTGTTGGCCAGTGGTCAGGATGGGGACGCAACTCTAGATGATCTACAAGTATGAGAATATTGTTTTTGTTTGCCATATTATGTGTCAATATTACTCCCCATTCGAATGGGAAAGAACACAGACAGGCTGAAGCTTTAGAGTAAATTAAGGCTTCATGCCCTTTTTAGCGCCCTAGAGTGGGCTCGAACATGGGTGTGTCTCTTTCCAAGTCGAATGATTTAACCACTACTCTACTGCAATCCCTCCCAAAGTGAGAAATTCTTTGCCATTTTATTAGTCACTAATAATCCCTAAGTGAAAGGGGTATGGAGGGCACAGACTGGTTAGAACTGGGTAATAAAGGCTGGATACCCTTCCTAACTCCCCATGGTGGGCTCAGACACAGGTATGTTTCTTCCCATGTCGAGTGCTCTAACCACTGCACTACCGTGGCCCTGTCTACAAGTAAGAAAATACCCTGTACTGAAATTGTATGCCTCCACCCAGCTTATGCTATATACACATACTGTACTGTCCCTCATCCAACCTTAATTCCCCAGCTCCAGCCTGTCTGTGTCCATCCCCATTCGAATGGAAATTAATAGTGACGCAGAACAGCAAAAACGTAATTGTCTGATTCTCATCTCTTCTATATTCTGTCATGTATTTTGTAGCAAGAAAAATATGTTCGGTTCATACATGTAAAATATGTTTTCAAACATGCTGCTATTAACTGCTGAAACAAAGACAGTGGTCATAAATATAACAAAAGAATGAAAGGATCAGGGTTTCTATGCCTTGCCTCCTCTGTCAGTCTTATTCTAGCAAGAAGAGAAGATCAAGGAAGGCCTGGATTGTCATTATCTGCTCCCTTATTCCTTATGGTCAATTCTTAAAACTCGCAGAAGATTCTGGTGAAATTCTTTTAATTTCATTAATAATATTATCCCTTTTACTAGCCTCTTTTGACTTGCATGGAAAACAAGATTAGAATTCTTTCAGCACCGGCAAGCATTTTCAAACACAATTCTTTATCCTATATTGACGGATCATGATAGCACAGCAATTAGAGCTCTCAACTTGAGAGGTGACATTTACGAGTTTCCCCTCACCATGGGGCATTAGAAAAGTGATCCAGTCTTTTTTCCCTAGCTCCAAGTTGTCTGTGTTTACACCTATTCTATTCGAGCTGGGATTAAGAGTGATATGTGAAACAGCAAACAAGCAACCTTGTCCAACATAACCAACAGGGTGACTACAACTGCAACAAAAGAACAGAGACAGCAGTGTCTCATCTGTTATTGATCTATTTCACTTCTCCAATATACCCATATATTCCTTTCCTTTACAGTCTTGCGTTGCCTGCTATTCTATTTCAGTAATTTTGTTCTACAGTTTTATTGAAAGCATGTAATTGTAAGATATTGAACGAAAATGTATTTTATTAGTTTTATGAGTTCTCTTTATTGCCTAACATATCCTGCAAATATCTCCGATATTAATAATTTTCCTCTCTGTGAGAGTAGAATTCTTCTTCCCTCTCCATCACGGATATGCCTTTTTATTGGTGCCTAATATAATTAGGGCATATGAGTACGGAACTGTTACATTATATTTGTTTTGTAAAGAAACCATTGACTTGTTTATGATTTCAGCTTATGGATGTGAAGTGTCCCATCCCAAATGACAACTACTGTACTTTCAATACTGGACTTTGTGGTTTCACTCAAGAGGAAATGGATGATGATATGGATTGGTCTTGGCATGACAGCAATGGTAATGATGATCCATTCCTTCCCATGGAATCAAAGGCACACTACTTTTACATATTTCTCAACACAAGAGCTCAGTTTGTAAGTTTTCATGTTTATGATGGCATGAAGTGTAGCTTTTAGCATGGTTGCATATATTAGGATTAAATAGTAAAGTCTCTGTTGAGATAACCTATATGTAAGAAAAAGAGTATTCATTTTGTTGGTATATTAGACAATATACATTCTTTTTTCAACATTGCAGACTTATAAGGGAGTGATATATACATCTATTTATTCTGTGGAAGGCCCCCAGTGTTTCCAGTTCCAAGCACATATGCATAGTACAGGTGCTGTCCAGAATTCATTGGAAGTATATTTCGTTGGTGAAGGTGGTGTTACTGATGGCATACTTATGCTGGTTATCAAGGAAGATTTGGGACCTGATTGGGTGACAGTGCAGGTATAGTCAGCAGTCATTTGATATCGTTTATCCTGTATTGATGTGATGATCTTCATTATTCAACATTACTTCTATTTCCACACTCTTTTAATTCATGTAATATGTTTAAATAAAGGAGCTTCAAAGGATTCTATGGCTTTGCAGGACAACAGGGTTTAAATAATTGTGATAATCTTCAATAATATACAGTACTTGTATTCCCATCATCTGTTATTCCAGATAATATATTTACATTAAAAAGCTTCCAAGGATTTTATAGCTATGAAGGACAATATGGATAAAAAAAAATTCATCATATGCCTTGGGTGGATTTTGTCTACAGCTTCTATTCATTTTAGACATGTTTATTTTGAAATATTCATGATGTTTCTGAAGTTAAATTTACTTTTGCAATACAGATCCCGATAGAAGCCCACATTAAACCCTATCGATTAGCCATCCAAGGAATAATAGGAGACAATGCGATGAGTGGGTTTTCGACTCTGGCCATTGATGATGTCAGGCTATCTCCTGGTGCTTGTGTGTCACCTGGTGCTTGTAATTTTGATGTTTCCATGTGCTCATGGTATTCCAATGAACACCTTGGTAATGTTGAATGGCAGCTGACTGAACCAGATGAATTGTCTCTTATATCAAGACCTTTCTCAGACTCGACTCACAAAGACAACACAGTAAATACTGAAATGGCTCTTTCTGTTTTAACCACTCACTAAAGCTCTATTTAAAGTTTTTAAGTATTGTATTTTAGAAGATGAATACAAATATATGATGATATATTTGCTCAGAAAAATCTTATATAAAAAGGATATGAAAATATCCTTGCATATAATCTTTTGACCTTGACTCTGCACTTTAGGAGTGAGAATGGCTGAATTGATATGCAAAGTAGATCTACTGTATTACAGTGTGCATTAATTAAGATAACTTAATTTTAATTCCTTTTATAAGTTACTTTTTGTACTTTAACAGGGAGGTTTTGTCTTCCTGGAAGCTACTGAGATTCTCTCAGGAGATCGAGCTTGGCTTATGAGTGAGCTCTTTGCACCTATCATGGAAGGTGAACGCTGTCTCACATTTTGGTATCACTTGTAAGTATTGTGGATAAGGTCACTCTTTTTCAGAATGCATGAATGTTTTGAACAAAGATACTTTTCTATCTATATACAAACATAATAATCCCCTTTATGAAGAGGGATAAAATATGAGATTAAAATACAAAGGAGCAGGTTTCCAGTGTCCTCACTCGGCCCCATTTAGTTGACTCATATAGCAAGAAGGGGGACATGGAGAAGATATTTTTGCCTCCCACCTTCAGATGTTTTTATTATGTAATATTAGAAGTACAATTCATCACGTAACTAAAATTATATTTCGTTATTCTATGGTCTCTGCAATTATGAAGTTTATGTTGTTCTTTTCTGTTTTATATGTCGCACTTAATCCCCATTTAAATGGAAGTTGATGCAGGCAGGCTTGAGCTGGGGAATTAAGGTTGGATGCCCTTTCTAACACCTGCATTAGGCTTGAACATGGGTTAGTTACTTTCCAAGTTGAGTGCTCCAACCACTGTGATACTGTGGTCCCCTATTATAAAGTTAACGTCATTATGCAATTAAATTCCCCGAAATATCAATATTTAGCAGGACATTACTTGACGTAATTTTTTTTTTATATTTACAGTTATGGTATGGAAGGGACAACATTGTCTGCAATAATGCAGGATGTAGATTATGCTTCACTTACCGTTCTTTGGAAAATGGCACCAACAACTCCTTTATGGAATTCAGGATGGCAGTACGCATCAACGCCTTTTGCATCTTTTAAAAAGCATCAGGTAGTCTAAAAGCATGCATAAACATGCGTCTTAAACATTATACCAGCAGGTATTTCAAAAGAAAGCAAGAACCTGTGTCTTAACCATAGTTGTGTCTACTACTTTAGGGTATAAAGCATAGAAAGATATCTTCATGTAAATTTGAACTATGTTGACTAGTTATGAAGACCTTCATTAATGAAAATATTTCTATTTGAATTTTATGCTTATATTATTTTGCCTATAAATGATGATGAGGGAAAGAAAGCAAGTAGTAATAACTAATAGTAGTGAGGAACTGACATTTTTAAATACATTCATATTAGATATAAAAGTGCAAGCTTTACCTTAAGACTGTAATCTAGATTAGATTACACTAATGTTATTTGTCTACATATGACCTGGTATTTGCAAAGCACTCAACTCGAGAAGTAACAAAACTCTATTTGAAAATTGCAGGGCGCTTGAAAGGACATTCATCCTTATTTCCAGAGCTCCAACCTGTCTGTATCCGCCCACATTGGAATGAGGATTAATAGTGTTACATAAATTGGAAAACGAACATAAACTAGATGAAATGCATATATATATACAATATTATTGTTTTTTCATTGCAGTTAATTATTGAAGCAGTCTTGGGTGAAGGATTTATGGGTGATATTGCTGTGGATGACGTTTTAGTAGCAGCAGGAGGATGTGCTATCCAGCCATCAGAGGCACGGGGAGGAGTAAACTATACAATGCCATCTTTGCCTACCACTGAACCTGGGACCACAAGTCCTCCATCAATTTACAATTGTGACTTCAGCGTTGACCTGTGCGTGTGGACGAGCATAAGTGGAGATGTAAGTTTTGATTTAGTTAAGTTGTTCTTGTTCCCTAAGCTGGCTAGCCAAACAATCTAGAGTCCATAAGGAAGGCCACTACCTATCCTGGACTTTCCCATATAGCTCTCAGGGAGTGTATGTTGTGTTTTTGGCAACTGTGGTTGTGTGTGGTAGTTGGATTCTTCATACACCAGAAAAAAAGCTATTAAATCAATATTCTTTTAAGGCTTAATATCTCCTCAAGCAATAGTTAGCAGGAATGCCACAACCAAAGTACGAGGAAATAGAAATAAAGAAAACTTAACTCTTGAATAATTTTCTTTAAACTGATGAACGTATAATACATGAAGGTAATGTATGGATTTGCTTTTTATCAGGAATTATATGCTGAACATAGCTTATATTTAACTTTCAGGGAACTGGAAATCAGATGGTTTGGGAGATTCATGCTGCAGATAATTCATCAAATGGTAGGCTATATAAGTTTTCCTTTCGGTAGAGTAATAGTAAACATTTATCTCTTGACTTATATAAAACTATTTCATAAATGAGCTTCAGTAACTGTCAAGAGTAATGGAATTGTATTATATACTTACATATTGGCTTTGTTTTTGCAAATTACCTGACTGGAGATCGAGTGGCTAGAGCACTTGACTCAGGAAGTGACAGACCTGTTTTGGTAGAAAAACCTTGCCTCTAGGCATTAACTTTTTCAGGTGCTTACACTTACCTCAATATTGGCGGGGAAGATCTCCATCTTGGATCAAGAGGCATTTTGAATTCTACTGCTATATCTGCCACCACTGCCTCTTGTTTGACTTTCTTCTATCAATTGGATGGGACGCATGAAATCAATATCTTCATAGAGGTGTGTTTATTTTTATCAGCAGTATAACATACACTTCTGTAGTCAATCAAATATTTCATCTTCTCCTGCCAGGTGTCGCCACAGCCGAACAGTCATCTCCGTATCCCCTTATCCCCTTCATTCTACTACATCACACCACACACCCTCATGTCCTCCCCCACCACATCCATGAACCTCTTCTTTGGCATACCCCTCCTTCTTCTGCTTGGCACCTCCATCCTTTACATCTTTCACTCAACATGTCGTTCATATACTTTTGCTACCTCCATCCTCTACATCTTTCACCCAACATGTCGTTCATATACTCTTGTAGTAACATATTCAAATAGAGGTATGTGTTTTAGCATTCTTTTGTTAGAATGTGCATTTAAAGCAGCTGTTCTTCTTTGTAATAATTACCATAGTTTTAGAAAACTGTCCTAGTGTATTTAATATTATGAATGTTTCGCCCTTAAAGACTCCCCAAGTTGTAATTAGTACTATAGTTTGTAAAGCTCGTCATAATGTATTTTACATTATGAAGGTATGGGCCTTCAAGACTGCCCCAAATTATTATAAGTACGATAATGTGTAAAGACTGTCATATTGCATAACATTATGAATGTTCATACCCTAATGACCTCCTCAAACTACATGAATAACCAAAGTGTGAGTCCTCCTTTCTATTGTACCCAACTTGCTCTTTCATACCGGAGTTATAGGATAGCAAAAGTTGCCTTCTGTTTAAAACTTTTAATAATATATAGTGTTATATTGCAGAGACTTTAATTTGAATTTCTTTTTTTGCATTTTGATATATTAGTCTGTCACTAGAATCTTTCAGCTCCTTCCATCAGGGATTGCCACAGTGGATTAATTTCCTCCATACTGTATGTTTCCTGTGCCATCCTCCGTCACACCTCACATCCTCAAGTCTTCCTTTACCTCATCCATAAACCTCCTCTTTAGCCTACTTCTTCCCCCTATGCCTAGTAGTTCCATCCTCAGCATCCTTCTCTCAACATAGCCCTCATCCCTCATCTGCATGAGCCCAAACCATCTCAATCTTGCCATGCTCACCATATCCTCAAACCGTCCTACTTGCGCCGTCCTTCTAATATACTCAATCTTTATCCTGTCTGTCTTTGCCTTGATCAAAGAAAATCACAATATAGCTGCCGCCTCCAGCTCTGCCTCCTGTCTTTTTGATATATTAGTATCATTCTAAAATAGAACAGAAAAAAAATAGAAAGCAAAAATTCGGTAACACAAAAAGGAGTTATCATTAAGAAACTTTTGATGTCATGTAATATTAGGTCATTAGTAAAGGTGCTGAAAATGTTCATTGATTTACTCTTTTTGCAAATAATAGGTATTTTGCAAACTTTTTCTATATTTACACAGCAAGGACGCAGTTTAATAAAAGTATGGCACCTCTCTGGACCTGCTGGCAGTGTTTGGATATATGGCCAAGTAACCCTCTCTTCAGATGACATTTTTAATATTTTAATTGAAGGAGCAAGAGGTGACACAGCCAATGGTGCTATTGCCATTGACTCCATCATTATTACTGATGGACCTTGTGCAACATCTGGTAATTATATGAAGTTTTATATCTGATCATCGTAATATAACTGCCAAATCAACTTTATATGGTAATGCACCGTTTTATGTGTCACAATCAGTCCCCATTCGAATGGGGATAAACACATTTGTTGGAGCTGCATCAGGGATCAGGGCTGGATGCCCTTCCTATGCTCCCACAATTTGATTGAGTGTGCGTATGTCACTTCCCAACTCTCACACTCTACTCCAAAAGGTAATATATTTAATAAACATAGGCTTTACAGAATTAATGTAGATGCTTTTAATATATATATATAATTGCATCTTTTTACATGCATATTTCGTTCAAAAGAATTTATCAAAGAAAAGTTTAAGCTGAGTTTTCTCATCAGAAACTCCTTGTATGCCTTTATTCTTAACTGGAAGAAAATAAGAAGACTGGAATTCCCATGTCCCTCGTTTAGGGCCACTTGATTGACTTTTACAATATTTAGGGGAACCCAGAGGCCCACCACCCCAGGAGAAAGTAAGAAGCAAATGCATTTATAGACATAGTTTTAAACGCTTTTCCCCTTTAACCGCTTTATATTTGGCTTCTCTTTCTAATCTAAAAAGAGAGAAAGGGAGAATGTCCTGTGGGAGGCTGAGGTCCCTTAATTCCTCACTAGGATTAAACCTACTCATCTTGTACTAGTTATGATAATAAATACGATTAAATAAAAATCTTATTCCATCATGTCCATTAAAGTAAGTAGCTTAGCTCATGTAAAACTACTTGTCACATTTCTTTATCAGGTCACACTTGTACTTTTGAGGATGAAGGAGAGTGTGGTTGGCATACAGAAGGCACGCCAGGAGCAAACGACCCTCGGTGGCATTTAGAGCAGGCTTTATACACTCAGGTGGACCATACCACACAGACTGACAGTGGTCACATATATCTAGCAATGAATACCTGGACAAGCTCAACAAATACTACAGCGCTTGCAACATCCATGGTATATAAAACTCAAGGATCTACGTGCATTAGGTGAGAGGAGGTATACAAAAGGTTTTGCTGATATTCTTAATAGATTTAATTTTATCAGCTAAATTTTGGGAACTACTTTAGCGCTGCAGTTAGTACTTGAATCAGGATGTGAGGGACCCAAGATCAAGCCCATCGTGGGGCGTCGGCAAGAGTATTTAGCCTTTATTCCCCAGCTTCAATCTGTCTGTGTTCAGCCCCATAATGGGGATTAATAGTGACACATAAAACAATACACAACCATCAGCTAGCATTTTAAATAGCATTCTAAGAGTATATTTTAGCATTTTCGTCTTAGCTCGGTAAGTATTAATAATTTATAAGGAAAGGGGAAACTTTCACCTTTTTGTAATTCTTCAGCTCATTAAATAGCTTTAACTGGAGCGTACCGTGTATATTTTTAATAATTTCAGGTTCTTCTATTACTCAAAACAAGGGACTAATGCAACTCTCAAGATGTACTACGTAGAACTCAATGTCTACCCCTATATGCTGGATGTAAGTATTTACACATACAGTATATACATTATATTGATTCATAGTTAGTTATATATAGCACCAATGTGTTCGTTTTTATAATTCAGATAGTAAAAACTTACTCCTATCACAGCAACTGTTCATAATCTATACTTGTTTTCACACATAAACACTTTATTTCCATTTCATAATTTGTAGCATGTAATGCCACCAGTTTTGTTTTAATGATCTAGATAGTAAGATGTACGTATGCCATAGCAACTCTTCATAAGAATTCTGTACTTGTATTCAATCATGCACATATGATGTCACTTCATATTTTGTTGTTTGTAACGCCAATGCTTTTGTTTATATTATCCAGATAGTAAAATTTACACACATCATAGCAACAGACCATAAGAGTTCTATACTTGATAAATTGCATTAGAAAATTATACGCAATTCTGACCTAAAAAATGTGTTTAGTCTAGAATGGGAAAAGTTCACAATTTTTGTATTATACACATACACTCATACCTTGGTTTCACAAGCCCTCGTTTAATGGATATGGGAAAGAATGGACTAAATCCGGAGCAGCCGATTTAGTATTTTTACTAAGTTTCACCATCCATAGTAATCCTGATTTTTAAATAAAAATTGCATTATATTTAGAATTTACAGGTACTTTCCGTTACCACTTTGAATGTTGTGCTAGGTAGTACTTGATTAAAAGTATTATTCCTCTTCTTATATTATTGTAAATGTTGATATAAGCCACCACAGACACCATTCCGGTAACTACAGATGCAATATTGAACAAATGTTCCCCCCTTTTGACTATAGAGATGATGTATGAGTGTATTTGTTATTCAGATATGATTTTTATAATCAATTCTTCAGAACTGATGACCGTATAAACCGTTTATTTTTAATTTAGCACTGATAGTATTGTTTTCAACTTTTTATATGAAACATTATTTGCACTTTAGAGTGAAAACTTTTCTCGATTTTTCCATTTCTTTTAAACATATGTTTTTTACAATTATATCTTCAATAACTGATTGTACATGCATTATATTATTAATTTTATATAGAAGTTCTATACTGGGGACTGCAGCTGCCTGGTGGCTTGAATAGCAGGTGACAGACCCGTGATTTAGCCCACTGTGGGGCATTACGAAGAACATCCAGCCTTAATTACCTAACTCCCGTCAGTGTCCATCCCTAAATGGAGATTTGGACACACATAAAGCTATAATGCAAACACTGAAGGTCTGTGCTATTTTACTGATATTGAAAATGAATGTCTTTTTCTATTATCTAGGAAAAAATTGAGATTTGGTCTGAGAGAGTCGGGGAAATTAGTGCATGGATGGAAGGTTCGGTGGAATTGTCAATACCTTTGTTCTGGCTTCAACTTGAAGTCATCTTTGATAAGGCAGACAACACTTCGGGAGTGGCCGTGGATGATATTAGTGTGCGTCCTGGTTCATGTGGAGCTCGAGGTAAGATTGAGGCACTAAGCTGAATGTCTGATTATTTATGTAAAGGGACATTTTAATTATTTATGAACATGTTTATAATGATAAGGTTGGGAAAAATTTAATATCTGTTGTCATAGCATTATTGCTCTTTGATTTTTTAAATTAGCTCTCGGACAGCATTTTTATTTATGTACAGGTGCAATTTAAGTAATTTTTACTATTTTGTTAACTATAAGGTAAAAAAAATAGAATATCAGTATTGTTAGAACTATTGCTTTTCTGGTTATGAAAAAACAGTTCTGTTAGCATTTTTACCGTTAACGAACCATAAACCTAATATAACGAGTTTAATCTCTGATCTCACGTATCAGGTAATATACTCAAAAACCTCTTCAGCTGACAGTGCTGTTTTTAATTGCATTAATATATAACCAGACAAAATGACCTATCTTATTAATTTAGTCTTGATTTTGCCAAGAAAATATTATGAAATTTTAAGTTTGCTCTCTTGCCTTCCAGTAGAATGCATTTTAGGCTCACTTATGCTCATAAAATATTATAGCATTTTGAATACGATCTTTCGTTCCAGCTGAATGCAATTTTGATGATTTCAATCTCTGTGGATGGGTTAGGAAGCCAAGCCAGTATGCTAACTGGGCTGTTTCTTCTGGACCAGACCATACATATGCAGAAGACAAAGGTATGATAATGAATAGTAAGAGAAGAAGCGTGGTACATGCAGGAGACAAAGGTATGATAAGAAATAGGAAGAGGAGAAACAGCAAAGGATCTTTCGTTATTACAAAGCAAGAAGGAAACTTATAATTGATGAAGAATAAAATTTTGTAGAAGCTCTGACAAAAGCCTACTGCAGCTGTGATAAGGGCATATTACAGCTCTTGAGAACTGCATATCACAGCTTGAGAACTGCATATCGCAGCTATGTCAAGGGCATACTGCAAATGTGATAAAAATAATAAGGGCATACTGCATCTGTAACAAGGGCATTCCACCATTCTGCCAAAGGCATACTGCAGCAGTGACAAAGGCATGCCACAATCTGACAAAGGTGTATCACAGCTATTACATACTGCAGCTGTGACAAAGACCATAACTGTACTTATGGCAAGAGCACACTGCAGCTGTGAACAGGACATACCACAGCTGTGATGATGACAATAATTAGAGCCTCCTGCATCTGTGACCAGGGCATACTGCAGCCCTGCTAAGGGCATAAGAACAACTCTGAGGAAGGTATACTGCATCTGTGACAAAGGCACACTGAAACTCTGCCAAAGGCATACCACAGCTATAACAATTGCATATTACAGCTGTTACAAGGGCATACCACAGCTGTGACAAGGGTACACAACAGCTGTGATGAGGGCATACTGCAGCTGTGACAGAAGCATTCTGCAGCACTGTCAAAAGCATACCGTAGCTGTGACAAGAGTGTCTTGCAGCTGTGACAACTCTAGAACCCAGAATAGGATTTAAGAAAAATAAACAAAGGAATAATATTTTTAGCAAATTTTTATAGCCATCATGAACAGACTATACTTTAAGAACAGAGCTGAAGAACATTTTTTATATGAGCTTATGGTATGAATGGCTTCACTAATGGCCTGCCATATTCATTAATTTACCCATCTTGTTTGTATTTCTATTCAAAATATTTGTTGTCATGCAAATTCCAATTATGCTTACATGCACAATAGCCACAAACCCCCTTGTTAGAAGGGTGGCCGAGTCAAACCACAAAGTCACCAGAAGTCATACATACCTTAATGATATTTAGCTTTTTTTTTTTGCTTATCTGTCTCCTAAATACATGTCCTGACATATGAATCCCTTTGATATTTACATATGTATGCAATGGCCGCAATCCTTCTTAAAAGTAGGGTGGCTGAGCCAAAGCGCACACATTCACCAGAAGCTAATAGACTTCCATTGTATTTAGATTATACTATGACTCCTCCCGCTTATCTTTCTTTTAAAACCATATCCTTACCTATTAATTCCAATTATATTTACATATACATTGGTCATAATCCCGAGGGATGGCTTAGTCAAAGCACAGGCAATCACCAGAAGCGAGTATAACCCGATGATATTTAGATTAAATTTTTACTCCTACAGATGCTGGATTCCTAGTGCTAGAGACAAAAGATGAAGTATCTGGAGAAACTGCGATAATAATGAGTCCTTTACTAAGTCCAGCAGTGGCCGTCTCAAACTGCTTCCAGTTTTGGTATAGCATAAGTGACACAGACTTGGCAGCTCTAGATGTGTATATTATGGTAGGTTAATATAGACTTTCCAGCTGTTGATGTATATTTAAAGGTAGATTATTCATTATTGCTTCTCAGATAACTCCTTATAAACTTAATTTTCTTTATTATTATTCTCTTCCTATTAATTTAATGCATATAAACGAATTATTGGTTTTATAAAATTTTGTGACAAGTTATATTTTTATAGTTATATGATAAACTTTTTTTTTACAGATTTTATGAAAGCTATATATGTTGCTTATACCTTTTGATGAAAGAGAAAAAATATTTTATATATATTTATAGCTTATATAAGTTTATGAAGTTTTATGAAAAACTATAGCCTTCCTAAAATATTGATGACAAACTAATTTTTTTTATTGCATAACTTTTATAAAAAAAACTATATACAGTATATAGATAACACTGACCTGTTACCATAAAGTTTAAATGGTAGGAAAGGACCCATGATGGAAAACAACAATAAAAATACATGAAGTACTTAATAAACTCTTAACTTCAACCGGTTACCTTCTCAAAGTACTAGAGAAAAAGTGACCAGTTGAGGTCACAAATGTAAAATGTATATACTTCATATATTGTTTTTTAAGGGCCTTTATAAAAACCTATATAATTTTAAAAAGTTTATAGAATGAACTATTTTAATTAATATAACTTTCTGGTATGATGGGTCAATAATTATTTAACCATACTTGTAATATAGCCTGTTGATGGCGAAGCAGAGAAAGTGTGGAGTGTGACCAATATTGCTCCTCTTGTTTGGCATGTAGCTCGCGTCCCTCTTGGTGGCATTACTCAAAGTCATTTTCATATTGCAATTGAAGGCCTGAGCATTGTATATCAAGATGAAGGATTAAGTGAGTTCATTAGCATTAAAACATCATTATTTTTTCAAACATTATTATTATTATTATTATTATAATTATTATTATTATTATTATTATTATTAAGATTATTGCAGTGCAGCATTTAAAGGACTCAATTCAGACAGTGACAAACTTGTGTTCAACCCACCACGGAGTGTTAGGAAGGGCATCCAGCCTTTGTTCCCATGCTCCAACTTGTCTGGGTCCACCTTTATTCGAACTGAGATTAATAACAACAAAATGGCAAACACCAACAAGAACTGATCAACTGAAATGAGACAAGAACAAGCAGGATTTACTGTAGTTGTGCAACCTCAGTTTTAGAATTGTAGCTATCGGTCTAGCTTCGACAATACATTCGTGACATTTGAAATGAAATTACTGTATTTTAGTATTACACAACGTATAAAGCGCACTAGTAAGAGAGCTCAACTCAAGAGATAACAGACCAGCAATTGAGATTATTATGCAGGGTGTAAGAAAGGGCCTCCATCTTTAATTTCCTAGCTCCTACCTGTCTGTCCACTCCCATAATGGGGATTAATAGTGACATATAAAACGACAAACAGTAACACAATATATATATATATATATATATATATATATATATATATATATATATATATATATATATATATATATATATATATATATATATATATATATATATATATATATATATATATATTATGCATACGGGAAAAAGCTCTATGCTCGAGACTCCCTATTTCATTATCAGTTCCACTTTTGTCTTCAGTGATTCTTATCATACACTGTCCTTAAAACTATGAATTGAGTTTGCATTAACTACCTTCTCGCTTAGTGAATTCTAATCATCAACTACTCTTACACTACAAAGTACTTCCTGACATTCTGTAAAGAAGTTTTCCTACGAAGCTTCAAATTATGACCTCTAGTTCTAGAGCCAGCCATATCAAAATATTGATCCCTATCCACTCTGTCATAACCATGAAGGAATTTAAAAACCGTTACCATATCCCCTCTCATTCTTCTAGCTTCAAGTGATGGTAATCCTAATTCCCTCAACCTTTCCTCATAACTGAGATTGTGTATTTCTGGCACCAGTTTTCTCACCACTCGTGTAGACTATTTAGGTCTTCCTGAAGTTCTCTACCATTGTTCTCGTCTTTTACTTTCTTCACAATTTATGCCACTATCTGCAAACGTATTCAAGAATGAATTTACAGACTCTAGTAGGTCATTTACGCATGCAGGGAACAAAAGTGGCCCTAAAACTGAACCCTGTTGAACTCTACTACAACCCTTCTCCATTCAGACACTGAGTGTCTTACTCTAACCCTCTGTTCCCCTCCTTCTAAGTAAGTTTTTATCCATTCCAAGACATGTCCACCTATTCTCGCCATTGCTTGCAACTTCTTAGTCTGTCTCCCATGTGGGTCCGTATCAAATGCGTTCTGGATATCTAGGAATATGAAAACTGCCCAACCCTTTTTTTCCTGTAAGATCCGGCTTACCTCATCATAGTATTCTAATAAGTTTGTTATTGCCTTCTCTGAACCCATGTTGTCTCACTGACACATAGATGAAGGATTCCAAGTGAAGGGAGATGTGTTTTCTTAGTGGTTTCTCAATAACTTTGCAAACTATGCTGGTCAAGGAAAGAGGCCTAAAGTTTAGAGCTGTATCTCTCCTTCTCTTTTCCAGTGATTTTTGAAATATAATACAAAGTGCCACCGATACTGGCTTAGCGTATCTCTTAAGTACATAAGGGGATATATCATCTGAGCCTGTAGCTTTAAGGGCATCTAACTCCATCAACGCTTTGCATACCTCTGTGGCTGAAAATATTATATTCTCTAGTACCGGCCCATGAGCTCCTATCTCTGCAATCTGAGGGGATGAGGTATTTTCTGCTGTAGATACTGACTGAAACTCCTTGTTCAACTCTTCGCAACTCTCTTCAACCGTCTCAGCAATGCTTTTATTCTCTCTGTCTTTAAAACTGTTCCTCTACCTTCAGTTTTTTCCTCTGATAAAGCTGTGGAAAAGTTTGGGGTTTTCTTAAGCCTTCCTGGTGATTTCCCTTTCATAATTTCTCTCTGCCTCACTTCTTTTACTTAAGTAATAATTTCTTGCTATTTTATAAGTCTGCCATGCATTTATATTTTTCTCCTCCTATAACTTTTCCAGCATTTGTCTCTTCACTCCTTAGCTCTCTTACACTCATTTTTGAAGTATTTTTCTTTGGTGGAAGGTATGCAACAATTTACTATCTTCCTATATTCCTCACAACAGTTTTTGTTCATTTCTTGAACAAATTTGGTGTTGAATAAGGTTCTCCAGTCAATAACTGCAAAATGCTCATTAATCTTGATATAATCTCCTTTCGAATAGTTCCTCCTTGTGTCCTTCTCAGCTCCTTTACTGTCAGGCAGAACATTTTCGATGATATACCCCATGAAGAACACACAGTAGTCACTTTTTCAAATTGATTGTTCATACTCAGTTTTTTCAATACCCAACACATTATCTGTGAATAGTAGATCAAGGAGCAATAATTCATCCACACCCCTAGCCCTCTTTGGTTCCAGTACGTGTTGATGTAGGAAATTCCCTTTTATGCAATCTATGAATCTTGTCTAGAATGAGTCCTCCCCACTGTGTAGGTCAAAATTATTGAATCTGTCTCTTTATGATTAAAATCTCCCATAATAAAAATCGTACACTTTCTCTCCTGTGGGATGTTAACAACTGAGTTTATTAATTCAGTAATACCGATATGACTTTCTTCATTAATTTCTAGCCTATGGTGATATCTTGGTGGTTTATGTACAACAGTTATTACAATGCTCTCTGACTTGGTGTTTATGCTAGCAACAAGAAATTTCTTGAATTTACTTTCTATAGCAAAGTTTATTTCTTCAACCTGAAATTTTCACTTATGAGCAATCCTATCCCTCCACCACTACCATACATAGTACAGTATGGTAGTTTTAATAAGAATAGCAAGTGTCCGGATGATATATCTTAAGTAGTATTAATGCTCCCAAATGAACTCTAAATAATTTGCCTCCTTTCTCATCTTTTAGAACTGGATGATTTTATAACTTTTGTGGGACCTTGTGCCATTTGGCCCCCTGAAGCATTACCACTGAATATATCTGGTATTACCACCACAACTCCTGTGCCTTCCATCACCACTACACAAGGTATTATGCATGATTCTTTATTTAGGAATTAAGAAACAGAGCAGTGATGTATATGTATGGTGTAATAAGAGATTAAAAATTTGAGATGAGACTTTCGGGCAGGGTTCTAAGTATATTGAATGATGATGGTAAGAGATGGGGGTATGCAAGATACTGTTTGCAGTTGACCTGATTGTGTCATACCATTTACAGATCTAACACTGCCATCCATGAGGATTCGTTCTGGGATTGTCAATACTCAAATATTTTCTCAAAATACATAGAGATAATGCAATCATTATTGAACACATATCTAGTTAAGCAATATATTTATGGTTCTTTAAATAAGTATATAATTTTAACACTGAAGAGCTACAATAGAAATGGAGAATTTGACTGCATAGGAAAATTTCAGTGTTTGACCATGGAGATACTAAAGAGAAGTTTGAATTTGCAGAGTAGTATTCATATATAGGCTATCAATAATATTTTTTTTCTTTTGAAAATTTCTATCATTATATATAGCAGACTAGAGATCCTGTTCTCATAAGGAATGGCATTAAGTTGGTCTCCAGTCAGTAATATTTTCTTAATTGGACTTTTTTTGTGTATTATTTCTGTACTTGACTGTAGTTCTACTATACACTAAAGAATCCTTTAAAGATCTACGTTCTTGTAAAGTAATGTTCTTCTTGTCAGAGTGTACAAAGAATTGAATATATGTTTTGAATATATATCAGTTTGTGGGTTTACCCATATATCCAAAATACCTTTTAAAGTGTTGTCTGTGGTGATATTTACCATGGATTTTACATGTTTTAAAGAACCTCTGGGTGAAAATGACTGTGACTTTGAGAACTATTTGCAACCACTATGTACATGGATAAATGTTGGAACAAATGACAGCATTTACTGGGTGTGGAACATGGGCCCACCTGATACCGTCTCTCCAGGACCTTCCAGTGACCATACCTATGGAGGTAATTTAAGACTAATTGATAATAATTATTTTAAAATGATCATAATGGATTGTACAACTAATTTTACTTATCAAAAGTCTTTTAGAATATTTACAAAGAAACGCATTTCAGTACTTGATTGGTTAACTTGTAAGTTATGCAGTCCTTTGTTTATATTAGGGTAAAATTTTATATGAGTCTTGTTATATACAATGAAATACTCTAAAGTTACTTCTGGTAAATTACAACTATAGTATGTGATCATGCTTTCATGGTTTAGTAGTTTTGTTTTATTGTCGTGTAAACTTAATATCAATCAAAAGATAAACATCTGGATATATTTTTTATATTTTAATATTTGTTATCTTTTTATATTTTATTATATTTTTTTTTAATATTTGTAGCCACTGGTCACTACCTTTATGTTGAGGCATTATGGGAGTATCCTCCAGATTCCATTCCTTTGAGCCAAGGGCCTGTGCAAGCGACTCAGTGTTTCCGATTTTGGTATTACATGTTTGGTGAGAAACCTCCTGTACTCTCGGCAAATGTTCGACTAGTAAGCAGTGAAAATTCATCACCTATATTCATCCGATCTGGCTCCCAAGGTGATGTCTGGCACCCAGCTGTTGTAGACCTTGAGGTGGAAACTGAACAGTATTATGTACGTTATTACTATTGTCTTGCTCATGGAATTCTTATATTGTAAGCTTTCATGATCATTTAAGTAACATTTTGCAGATTACTAAATAAAGTCATTGGTATACGTTAGTTTCAGCAAAGCCCTAGAATAGTTACATCTTTCAGATGGATTTGTTAACTTTTACTTCAGGTTGAGATCAGAGCACAGTGGAATGAGAGTAGTCAGGGTATAGTAGCTGTTGATGATCTTCGCCTCCATACTAGTCTCTGTGAGCGATATCCTAACGATCCTGAAGCCATACATGACTTTGAATTGGACGGCTCTGAATTCAGTGGAGTTTCAGGACTTGATATTGATTGGGACTTGATAGAGACAGGCAATAAGCCTGATCACACATTAGGAACAATGAAAGGTGTGGCTATGATCTGTTTAATTATAAAAATTCTTTTCTTTAAAATTTATTGCTTACATATTGTTATATGTCGTGTACTCAGCCATTCATAATTATGTAACAGAATATGTTATTCACTGTAGCAGAAGAGGTTACATACTTTTAGTACAAAGGTTAACTACTTGCATTGGACAGTGTTTACATGAAACGCACCTTTTTTGTCATAACACAGTACTTATAAATGCAAAGTTGTGGTACACTATGGACTACATACTTTACTATTACCTCTATTACATCACTAAGTACAAGGAGTCCCTGGTTTACGCTGTCCCCGTCTTATGATGTACCGCCAATACGAAAAAGCCCCATAAGTTTTTAATAAATTGTTGATAAATCAGTTATAAGAACTATCTGGCTTGTGTGATAAATACAAACATCACATGCTGAACAGTTTGTGACCGTGGCAGACGAATACACAGCTAGGAGCACTGCTGTATTCGTATATATAAAGTTAATGGCTTTATTTTTTTATTTTTTTATGTATTTGGTTATTTGAAGGATTACATATTGATTGTTGAGTGTGGTGGACGAATATGTTGTCACTCGGCATTGTTGTTTATGTATATATCAAGTTGATGGTTTAATTTATTTATTTGTGTATGCATTTGCTTATTTGTAGGAATTAGATTTAATATATTTACAAAATTACCAAATACGTAGCGGTAAATATGATCTTCGTGCAAAATAGTTTGTTGAGCGTCGTGAAAGAATGCATCATCATGCGGCATTAGACTAAGAAGAAGAACCATCACTCAGTTTACTCTTGCATGCCAGATTATTATTGTCCTTATCTCCTCTCTCCTTGATTTCGCTTGTGTTCCCTCGTTATTGACCTTAATATGTTTTCCAAGTGTAGTGGTGATATTTCTGATGGGAGTGCTGCAAAAAAAAGGAAAGCCATCACCATGGAATTGAAGTTTAGATAGTAAAACGCTCGGAAAAGGGAGAAAATGCTATGAACATTAGCCGCTCACTGGGGTTAGCCCGTTCGACCGTGGCGACGATCATTGAGGATAAAGTTGCATCCTTACACATGTGAGAGGTTCTGTGATTACTAAGCAGCATAGTGGCCTTATGAATATGAAGGAGAGATTGCTAATGCTTTGGCTTGATGACCAGCATTGACGGCGTATCTCAGTAAGCCTCATGTTGATACAAGAAAAGGCTAAAAGATTGTTTGATGCTGTGAAAAGTGAAAAGGGTAAGGGAAGTGAAACTTTAAGAGTTTGTAGCTAGTAGGGGTTGGTTGAATCGTTTTAAGAGTCATGCTAATTTGCATAACCTAAGGGTGCATGGTGAAGCTGCTAGTGGTGATGAGAAAGCAGCAAAAAAGTTCCAGTGTTTTAGCAGAAATAATTAAGGAGGAGGGTTACCATGTCGAACAAGTATGTAAATGGATGAGTCTGGTTTGTTTTTGAAGCGTGTTTCTAGTAGGAGAAAACAGCACCAGGCCATATACTCAGCAAGGAGAGACTGACTTTGCTTTTGGGGACTAATGCTGCTGGAGACTTTGAGCTGAAGGCCTTGTTGGTTTACTTTGCACAATACCCAAGAGCATATGGAAGGGTCAGCTGCCTGTCATCTGGAAGTCGAACAAGAAGCAACCATTTTTTGCCAGAAATGGAGAGGGACTTAGCTTCCAAGGGTCTTCCTTTTAAGGTGTTACTAGTGCTGGACAATGCCCCTGGTCACCCTCCCAATTTGGATGACTTTCATCCTAATGTAAAGGTGGTTTACCTTCCGCCTAATACCACTTCCCTGTTACAGCCAGTGGATGAAGAGGTCATTGCCTCTTTCAAGGCCTACTACCTCAGAAGGACAATCGTTTTGGCTCTCAGGGCTACTGAGAAGGACACTAACTTGCCTCTTAAGGGGTTTTGAAAGGCGTGCAATATTCTTCGTACTGTGAAGAATAGTGCTAATTCTTGGAAGGAAGTTAAGCAGACGAACTTGAATGGGGTATGAAAGAAACTGTAAGCCCAGTTTGTGAATGATTTTCATTGCTTCAAGGCGACAGTTGAGGCTGTCACCAAGAATGTAATTGTCCTGTGTATGGAGCTTAAGTTGGAGGTGGAACCTGATGATGTAGCAGAGCTGCTGGAATCTCTTTGAGAGGAGTTACCTGCTGATGACCTCATTCTGGTAGAGAAGCAGATGGTTGAAGAGGAGGAAGAATTACCAAACCCAGAGCCCAAGAGATTCACAAACAGGGAATTGGAAGTATTTTTTGCTCTAATACTGGAGGAGTTGGCAAAGCTCAAGGCTCAGGACCCCAACACTTCCAGGTACACTAAAGTCACCAGAGTGATCACTGATTCCCTGCAGTGTTACTACAAAAATATAAGGAGAAGAAGAGGGCATCCTTCCAGACTCACCTCGACCAATTTTACCTCAGGTGCCTCTATAGACTCACTGCCCAAGTCTCCTCAGCACCTGCCTCTCCAGCTTTCTCCTGCTTTTAGGCCTGTCTGTGTCTCCCTCTCTTGCAGTGCTCATTCCAGTGTGCAAGCCAGCCTCACGAGTAAAGGTAAGCAATAGTGTATAGTGGACTTTTACTGTTTTTATGTCTTAGATTACACAAGTAAAGATAAGCAATACTGTATAGTGTACTTTTACTATTTTTATGTCTTAAATTTAGAACTTAGATTATTTTTCTATGTTTTAAAGTATTTATTTTTAGCATTGGTGGGGGACCTAGGCTCGAATTTAAGTGTGATCCAACTTATGATGAAAACCAGGCTATGACAGCTGTCGGGAACGGAAACTTGTCGTAAACCGGAGACCCCCTGTAGTTTTACTTTTATAAAGGCTTGGAACATATTAAAGAGCTTTTTTTTTATCATATTGGCAGGTCACTTTGCTAAGGCTGATGTTGCTGGTCATGCTGTAGGTGATAAAGGCCAAATAATATCTCCAAAATATGAAAGAAAGGGACGAAGCTATAAGTAAGTTTTTATTTATCTTAAAAATATGCATTACTTTTAGATTACTAAACTGTTACTATGTAGTTGAGAAGTGGTAGGGGGAAAGGCCCATTAAAGTAACAAAAAATAGAATTTTGTTGAGCATTGTGGTAGAGCTAGCGAGTTGGGAAGTGACTAAAGTGGGTTTTAGACCACTGTGAGGCATTGGGAAGGACATCCAGCTTTAATGCCCCAGCTCCAGTATGTTTGTGTCCAACCTCATAAAAATGAAGAGTCTGGGAATAAGAATGAATTTAACATAACCTTGGGACATAAAGAAAGTAGATATGAATTTTTTGAAACTTTCTTTTGCATAAGATTGAGGATAGGTGGAACGATTGTGGATGAATGGATTATTTATGTTTTGAGTTGCATTCCAGTTTTGTATGCTGGCTATCTACCTATATACAAAAGCCACATTCCCTCTTATAATGGGGGTGGCTGCATCAAAGTAAAACAGAAATTGATTCTTTGTGGGAAAAAATACAAAGGAGGGGATTCCCACTCCCCTCACTCTATTCTGTTTGGATGACATTTACGATGCGTAGGGGAACATAAAGTAGGTATTCCTTCCCCCCACCCAGAGGGACATAGTATGCAGTGTAGTTTTAAGCTCACATGATTATTAAGTCTTTGATCATATTTATCACTTTCTCTTTGGACAAATATGAATGAATATTATGTTACATCGTACTGAAGACAGCGTAGTGGCTATAAGTGTAACAAAAGAATAAAATCATCAGGGCTTCAAACTCTGTTTGGCCTCACGGCTAATGATCCTTGCCCACTCACCGTGTGGTGAAAGAATCGTGGCAGCCCTTATCCCAAGGAGTTAATAGGAATGATTGAGGTATATTAGCATCTAATGAATGTGCGTATGCTTTGACTCAATCATACCTCGTACATGGGGGTATGGGGCCGTTTTATATGTATATTGCTTCTGAAAAGAAAAGTAACTCAGGAGTCGGATTGTTACTTTCCCCTGTCTTTATTCCCGATAAATAAGCCGTGTTTATTTTCTCCCTAGGTGTGCGAAGTTTTATTATATTTTGACGGGTTTAACTGAAACGGCACAATTGGAAGTCTTTGTACAACCAGAGGAACCAAGTTCTCGATTGTCTTTACCTGCATTACCAATCTTTATTCAGAGGGAAGGTCAAGGGGATGGATGGAATCACGGAGAGGGAGTTCTCCCTGACTTAGAAGCTTTCAAAGTAAGTTTTCATTGCTCTTTATTTCATACTGCTTTAGAGGTGCGTATCAAATTTGTCTCTGTCCTCATTAGTTGAATCATTCACTTTTTTCTCATAAGGGAGGTTAGAGTGCTTGTCTCAAGAATTGACGAATCCGTGTTTAATCCCACTGCAGGGTACAAAGAAGGGCACCTAGCCTTAATTCTTCAGCTCCACCCCGTCTATCATCCCCTTTCGATATTGGGATTGACAGTGACACATAAAAGCGGTTAAAAATTTCTTGTAAGTTAGGATATCCATGGAAAGATGTAATTCTTCTCTAATCACTTGTATTTTAGTAGCACTGTAGTTACATATTGCATAGTTGTCCCTCTGATCATACTTAGTCAGGTAGATAAATGAGATTGGTTCCTTAAAGAAACCTTATCCCTTGCTGGTTATCAGGATACTCTTCTCTTATTTTTTTTTCTTTTTTCTCTTTTCCTAATTTTTTTTTTATCCATATATTTTTAATTTTCATTTTCATAGAATTTTTTTTTCTTTTGTATCTCCCATTTACCCTTCCTTTCCGGTGGTCTCCGAGGGGTTAAAAGCATATACTTGGTGCCATCAACTCTCCCTTCTTCACTACTATCCTATCTAACCTTTTCTCTTCCCCTCCATTAATAGCATCTCACCATACCCATAGTGAAGGAGACTACTTACCCTATTAAAAACATCATGAAGCTTTTTCCCAGATCACTCACTTGCAAGCCCACCATGGCCCATCCACCCCCTTGGGTGGATAGCTACGATAAACGAACAAACATCAAATGAGACTTTGTTCATCTACGATTGTTTAGAACTTCTGTATATTAGTGTTTCAAAAATTATGTAGTCTCATCTAAAACACCTATTTATTTTATTGTTAACACTTTTGTTGTTTCTTTTCCACAGCTGATATTCCAGGTCAAAGTCCTTAGAAATGATTCCCATACTCTTATTGGTGTTGATGATGTCTATAGTACAAGAGAAAGTTGTCTTTACACACAAGGCTGTGATTTCGAACATGATTTATGTAAATGGAATAATGATCAGAATGACGACATTGACTGGCTTCTGCAGAGTCCTAGTGATGGGTCTATAGCTGAGGGTCCAGTTCGTGATCATTCTCTTGGCACTACTGAAGGTAAGTCTTGAGATCTGAGGAGTAAAATGATCATTTCATTCTGAGAGTCCACAATGATAATGATGTTTGCCGATTTAAATGTCACCGTTAATCCTCATGTTGGGGTGGACACATAGAGGTTGGCTCGATTGTTAGTCTTTCGCTTCCCAAGTCGAGTGCTCTCATTATTCTACTACAGTAAGATGTTAAGAATGGCTTTATTTTTGTGTAGTATAAGTACTTTACAAACTTTCTTTTCAAATTTTGAACGTTAGATGACATGCTTTTCATAAAATTCAAATATATTTTTTTATGAAAATTTCAGCACTGTCAGCAGGATTTCCTAGTCTTATTGACTTTATGCATTTTTAGTCTTCCCTGTATTATCCTAAACTTTACTGTCTATTTCTCTACTCTTATTAATTTGTAACAAACATAATATAATATTTTAAGAGGATGAAGCTTTAATATTTACATGAATCGATTTCATAAAAGTACTTAAAAACTGTTAATGTGAGTATTTCACTATGAAAGGAAAACAGGAAACAACGGAGTACCTTAGCATTTACGAGTTTATATAAGTTACCTCTGAAGATGAGTACATATATGCACTCGTAAGCACTAAGGTATTCTGTTGGTTCCTGTTTTTCCATCGCAGTCAAATAATAATTAACTTTTACATAATTTCACATGACATTTTTTGCACATATGCATCTCGTTTTGTTTTTATCATAACTTAGGACACTACTTGCTGATCTCTGCTTCGTTACTGTCGTCTGAATGGGGGGTGGCCCACCTGTCTTCCCCTAGATATCCTCCAACAAATACAGGCTCCTGTGTCAGCTTCTGGTATAATGCAGCGTTCACATATGGTTCTCTCACTGTGAGTTACAGTCTCTTATCATCCTTTTTGTATTATTATTATTATTATTATTATTATTATTATTATTATTATTATTATTATTATTATTATTATTATTATTATTATTATTATTATCCATTCAACAAGCTTAGATGGAAAAAGTAAAAGATTATACAGTATA
Organism: Halocaridina rubra; assembly: GCA_037179515.1. NCBI lineage: Eukaryota > Metazoa > Arthropoda > Malacostraca > Decapoda > Atyidae > Halocaridina > Halocaridina rubra. The sequence continues at coordinate 97,196 of JAXCGZ010017014.1, forward strand.
CCAAATGACTCCATCAGGGAAAGCAACCTGGTGAGGAAATGGATATAAAGAGGATAGAAAAAATGAAATTAAATAAAACTGTACCACCAGTACTGTACCAGAATACTGGCTTTACTTTGTTAAGATTTGAGTCACTCTGTAAATTTAAGTTAGTGAGCACAATACCTTTGTTTTTCACAATTATGAAAAATGAACCATTCCTTATAGCAGAGTTAATGGGCACAATAAACCTGTATTTTATAAGTGTGAAAAATGAGCCACTCTGTAAAGTAGGGTTTTTCAGAAGTATGAAAAATGAACAATACTGTAAAGCGGAGTTAGTGATTACAATACCTAAATATCTCACAAGTATGAAAAGTGAATGATTACATTATAACTGTATGCAGTGACTTTAATAATCCTAAATTAAATACAGATTTGGAGAATTATTTTGACCATTATTGCTACTTAAGGTTGCTTTGGACACTGGTTATGGTTGGCACACACTATGGGAAGTTCCACAAGGTTTTGACACGCACTGGCATTATGGAGAAGTCTCTGCCATTCAAAAAGATCATTCGTTTAAGGTATAAAATATTAAAACACTTTTCTCTCTTTATTCTTCCCTATGAATACTATTTTTGTCATCTTACACTTTTTTTCTTTGGTTGTGATCATGTTGGTTACCATGAGCTAAATATATGTAAAAATATCATACACTTTTGTCTGCTTATCTAGTTTTCTTATTTTCTCTTGTTAAGGTGATCTGGACTTTTCTGTGATATTTAATTATAACAAAATGTATATCTAAGACTTGAGTAGAATAAGCCTTTTTTTATGGTTTACGTGTCACAATTAGTCCCCACTTGGGGGGGACACAGATGAATTGAAGCTGGGAAATTAAGGCTGAATGCCCTTCCTATCGCCTTGCTGTGGGCTCAAACATGGGTCCTTCACATCCCAAATCGAGCACTCCACTCCACGGTTGTCCCCTCATAACCAACAGCATTTGTCGTTCTCCAGTTCACACCCATTCAAGTACTGACCAGACCCAACATGGTTTAACCTTGCATAGCAATTCCCAAAAAATAATTTTAGTCGTATAATTTTTAAACAAAACACCATACCCTGCTGACCACAAATGTATCAAAATTAGTACATCATCACAGTTTAAGCATATATTACCCAGCCTTGCCTCCTCTTTTAGCTATTTTCCGGCAAACAATATTTAGGGAGGGAGAGAATTTGTTTCACAGTTGTTGTTACTAGCCATTTTGTCCCACTATTAATTCCATTCATATGAGGGTGGAGAAAGATGCATATGTAGAATTCTCTCTCTCTTTTTGTTCCAGGCATATCCTCTGGGAATATGAAAGTGGAGTTAATTTTCCAACCATCACCAGGAATATAACTTTTAATTGTCTCCTGAAATACATAATTTTTATGCTTTATATTTCCCTATACCCTACTTCCTTCTCCGTTACTCCACACACACCCATGTTCTTCCTCACCATATCCATAAACCTCCTCTTTGGCCAACCTTTCCCCCTACTGCCTGGCACTTCCATCCTCAGCATCTTTCTCCCAACGTGCCCCTCATCCCTCCTCTGAACATACCCTGACCATCTCAGTCTTGCCTCTCTTACAATGTCTTCAAACCGTTTTACCTGCACTGCCCCTTTTAATATATTCATTCTTTATCTTACCCATCATGTAACTGTAAAATTTTAGTATATATATATATATATATATATATATATATATATATATATATATATATATATATATATATATATATATATATATATATATATATATATATATATATATATATATAAAATATTTCCCATAGGTTATCATTATTGGAAAGTTAAAACGGGGAACAGATTCTGCTTGGATAGCACTGGATGATGTTAGCTATAATCACGGAGAAACTTGTAGTGGAGGATTGAAACCTCATAATGCAGACGTGGTTGAAATGAGTAAGTTTTCAAAATTGTAATAGCTTTTATTTTTTTTATTTTTGCTATAAATAATATCATTCCATATCTGATCCTTTATTCATTGGATATTACCTGTTTTCGTGCTTTTATAAAAGTAACGAATGCATTGCATTAAGACTTGAAAGGTTATCAATTGAAAATCTTTTAACTGGTTCACCTTGCAATTAATTTCAATCTATATACAAAAGCCATAATCCATCTTATTAGGTGGGTAGCGAGCCAAAGAAAAAACTTGACTTGTTGTATGAGGAAAATTCATTGGAGGGGATTCCCAGTCCCCTTCGCTCCACCCCACTGAATAGTATTATTATAGTAAATTTAATAGCTTTTCCATACTGTTAGTTTCTAACACTACCTCTCAAACGACAGCTTTGCAAGAAGTCTCTTGCAACTTCAACGATAAGTGCCAGTACACAGGAAGCGAGGAGCTTGTCATTGGAACCACTAATGATGTCCACGATTATACAGATCATGGAAAATACCTTTATCTTCCATCTAGTCATGTTCAGGATACAACTGTCTATTCTGTAGAGTCACTGCGCAATGCTCCAGAGGGTTCACCATCAAATATGTATTGCCTTAGTTTCTGGTGAGTGTTTTCCTATTAAAAAATATACACCCTAGTTCCTGTTAATATTTACTTAATTATAAAATTTCCTAAAACATATTCTGCAACTTCTTTTCTGGTACTAGCTGCATAAAATTTAGAATATATATATATATATATATATATATATAATATATATATATATATATATATATATATATATATATATATATATATATATATATATATATATATATATATATATATATATATATATCATCTATTTTTTTCAAATGTTTGCTTTAAATAGAGAGCTTTAATGATAGATTTGTAAATTTAATTCTGTGTACCCCTGAAGTAAATAGAATTGAGTTATAAATATATTGTATTTGATACATTTGAAAAATAGTTAGTAGTTTTTACTTCATATATGGGGATTGCAGTGGTTAGAACACTTGACACGGGAAGTGACAACTTTTGTTCGAGAGCGTACTGCAGTGCATTAGGAAGGGTATCCAGCCTAAATTCTTCTTTTTTTAACCTGTGTCCACTCCCATTCAAATGGGGATAAATAGGTACCAATAAAATGGCAATCAACAAATAAAAGTTCAATTATGTTTCAAAGCCTGTTTTTTTTATAGGTATTATATGTTTGGTACCGTGTGCCCTTGGTTGTCAGTGGTTAGGAATGATATTTTAAATGAAGCAGGAAATGACACCAAAAGTAACTATATATGGCAACGAACAACTGGAATGGTGGATACTTGGAAATATTCTAGAATAGATATTAACACAAGAGCTGGAGATTGGAAGGTACGTTTTTTAATATACGTAAAGAAAGTAACGTGTCTTTGTGCACTGTGTGTTGCTTCTAATAATCCTACCATGGTGTGTTTAAAAATAAAAGTTGTTTAATACTCTCATAGTTAAGTTGATTGTGAGAGGAAAAAGGTGTAGAGAATCATGAAAACTGACTTGATAGTGTTTTGAGAGGCAACTCTACCTCACCCTCTCTACCTCTTCTAATTAATCCAACCATGGTGTGATTTAGAATAAAAGTACACCTTGTTCTTGAAATAACATAAGAGATAGGTTCTCAGGAGTGACGGGTAAATCGAAAATCGCGTGAAAAAATGAGTCATTTTCCATAGGAAATAATGATAATGAGCATAGCTTGTTCCACAACCATCCATAGACACACTATGCCAAAGATATAAGATAAGTAAAGCATATATTATAAGTACGTAACAAAGCAGAAAGACCTATTGTTATTTATATTAACATGCAAATAGTGTACAGTATGAAAGATACAGATTTACTGTACAGTAAACAAATTAATGCACTCTATTAAGCTGTGGGCAACAGGCATACACTGGGACGTGCATGGTGGCGGTGAGCACGAGGATGCAAACATTTTGCCGCCTCCATATCAGCTGATGCACCCTCTCACGCTATTTCCCTGACGATATTATATCGAAAGTTTGTTTGCTGTTTGTTCTTAATGGTTTTTTCAATTTTCTTCATAATTCCCGATCGCATTAAGCGGTAGAAGAGGAGGAGGATGGCGGAACAGTGCTTCCGAGGTGGTTGATTATTTACTAAACTGAAAATTTTTGTTTCGAATTTTTTGCTTGGGCATTATTCGTGAATTTCGTATTATTTTACTCTTATTTTTTAGGGGCATTATTGCAATTTCGCAGTTAAAAAAAACGCGGAAAAAATGAACAAGGTGTATGTTAATACTGTACAAATGTACAAATTGTAATAATATTTGTTTATCAAAATATGTAAGTATTGTAAATAGGTAATCATTTAGTAATTATTAAGTTATTTTAAAGTTGTATTTAATGGGTCAATAATTACTCTTGGGTTGTTTGTAGCTCCTCCCACTGAAATAGCTGTACATATAAATAACCCTGAATTTGATCATTAGTTCAGTTCAATATTCTGCTTGTATTGGTGAACATCCTCTTTTATATATTAAGTAAAATAACTCTTGCCTTCCGTTTGAAGTAGTGAAGTAACTACTGTTGTTACATTGGTGACCCCGGAGTGTTTCTATCTCTCACCCACATCATGACAGACATCAAACTTTCTACAGTGGCAACAGACCTTATTGCTAATTTCAACCTCCCAACGTTCTCCACCATCGACGCCTACATCTGGTTCCGACATGCAGGAATACAATTTCGTTTAAAGAGGATTACAAATTTCGGAACACAAGCTAATGATGTTTTATCATCCATTCCTGACACACTCTTACCCCAGATATCAGACTGGTTGGCATCCCATGGTGACAACGCCATCGCATTCCAGGACTTGAAAACCGAAATCACTATCCTGGGGCCCTGCCCAAGAAGATGCCTTTAATGCTGCCAAAAAAGCTCTTTCTGCTGCAGCCCATCTTAACTTTCCAACACCTGGTCTACCTCTCATCTTGTCTACTGATGCCAGCGATACTGCAGTGGGAGCTGTCCTTGAACAGATTAATCATGGAGTTTGTCAACCACTCGCCTTCTTCAATAGAAAGCTTACTCCTGCTGAATCCCATTACTCCACCTTCGACAGGGAGCTTCTTGCTATTTATTCCACTGTCCTCCGCTTCAAGCATTTTCTTGAAGGTGTCTCATTTACCATCCAAACTGACCACCTTCCACTTGTCCACGCTTTTACCAAGCAAACAGATCCATGTTCCGCAAGACAACAAAGACACCTCTCTACTATATCTGAGTTTAACTGTACTTTGCAATATGTCTCGGGAAAAAAGAATCCTGTCGCTGATGCACTTTCAAGAAACACTATTTCATCCATATGCCCTGGCCTCGACTACAGACACCTTGCAGAACTACAGATATAAGATCCTGAAATGCAATTTTGTCGTACAGCATTCACATCTCTTCAGTGGAAAGATTTACCACTAGACAAACAAGGGACCACCATCTTGTGTGTGCGTGAGTTCAGGACGACCTCGCCCCTGGATTCCTCAGCCTCTTCGACGACACGTATTCCAACTTATTCCTGGACTTTCTCATCCCTCCGGCCGATCAACTGCTATGCTCCTCAAGAAAAAATTCATATGGTACGGCATAACAAAAGACGCTAAATCTTGGTCCCGCTCCTGCTTGTCATGTCAAACTTCTAAAATCCACCGACATACTGAATCTGGAATTGGTACTTCTCAGCCACAAAGACGTTTTTCCCATGTCCATGTTGACACTGTGGGCCCTCTTCCTCCATCAGAAAACAACAAATACATATTCACAGTAGTGGACCGCTCAACCCGATGGCCCGAGGCAGTGCCCATGAAAGAGGCCACTGCCTCCTCATGTGCTTCTGCCTTCCTATCTGCCTGGATCTCCAGATTTGGCATCCCCGAACATATTACATCAGATAGGGGTTCCACATTTACATCCCAACTTTGGAACTCTCTCTGTCAGCTCCTTGGCTCCACAAACCATCACACAACGTCCTGCAATCCAGAAGCCAACGGCATGGTTGAACGCATGCACAGAACACTAAAGGCAGCCCTCATCACCCGCTGCACAAGCAATTCTTGGACACATCAACTACCTTGGGTACTCCTAGGACTCCGAACTACTCCCAAAGAAGGTCTTAACGTATCCTCAGCCGAGATGGTATATGGTGACCCCTTGGTGGTACCTGCGGAGATTTTTCCAAACAATAATCACCATGAAGATCTCGATCGTCTCTGCCAGATAGTTGAAAAATACACACCTTTAAAACAAACATACCAGAATAACAAAAACTTTCATTCCACAAGACCACAACACAGCCACCCACGTCTTCATCAGAACGTATAGTCATCGGACGCCTCTAACACCTCCTTACACTGGACTGTATGGAGTCATACGACGACGTTCAAAGGCATTCCTCCTCAACATCCGTGGCTCTGAGGAGTGGATATCCATTGACCGCTTGAAAGTTGCCTACCTTCAAGAAGATGATCCTCCTCTTATTCATTTCTCTAGAGCAGGACGCCCTTTAGTCTCTACCAAGGGGGGAGCATTGTACAAACGTACAAATTGTAAATAATATTTTTTTTATCAAAATATGTAATTATTGTAAATAGGTAATCATTTAGTAATTATTAAGTTATTTTAAAGTTGTATTTAATGGGTCAATAATTACTCTTGGGTTGTTTGCAACTCCTCCCACTGAAATAGCTGTACATATAAATAACCCTGAATTTGATCATTAGTTCAGTTCAATATTCTGCTTGTATTGGTGAACATCCTCTTTTATATATTAAGTAAAATAACTCTTGCTTTCCGTTTGAAGTAATGAAGTAACTACAGTCATTACAATACTCTTATGCTGTAGCCGAATGCAAGGCAAAAAGGTGAAGGGAGAGTCATAAAAACTGACCCTGAAACTTTTACGAGTTGCAGGTCTATCTCAACCTCTCTCGCTTTCCCTCACCCATTCCTTAGCCATCTCTTTGGGTGAGTTAGCACTGCTCTCACAGTATTATCACTTACAGTATATTTCAGCTCCCCATGTCCAGCTGATGTTTCTTAAAGCATCATTATTGGTGTATTAACTCATTCTTCTTTTTATGGCTTTCCATAAGTATATTCCACATTACAGAGAAAACACTACAGCAGATTGTAATCTGCATATCATAGCTCAACCTGACATTCTTATATCAACTGTTGCAGTTGTACGTGGAGTTTTATATATACACTATTTATATATATATATATATATATATATATATATATATATATATATATATATATATATATATATATATATATATATATATATATATATATATATATATATATATATATATATATATATATATATGTATATATGTATATATGTATATATGTATATATGTATATATGTATATATGTATATATGTATATATGTATATATATATATATATATATATATATATATATATATATATATATATATATATATATATATATATATATATATATATATATATATATATATATATATATATATATATATATATATATATATATATATATATACAAGTATACCTCGGCTTAAGTCATTTCGAGTTAAATCATGCTCGATTATACGTCTGTTTTAAAAAAAAATATATGGAAAAATAAAAAAAATAAAAAGAAAGTTTACGTCATTATAATCAACTTTACGTCTGTCCGCTACAAATATTGGAATCATAATATCACTAGAAAACCATTAAAAGCACATAAAACCATGTTACTGTACAAAAAAAGAAACAAAAGCACATAAAATCATGTTATTGTACAATAAATAAGAATAAAAGCATATAAAATCTTATTAGAATACGTACAATAGTTCCAATATCTATCGTTAGCCGTCGTCACTCGTTATTCCCGCAAAACCGCTATTGTTTTGAATTGATTAGTTTATGCACGGTATACGTCTGTTTATCGGCTACTCTCATTCTCATTCATTTGTGATCTTATATTTTGCCCCCATGGCACCTAAGAAAATTCCTAGTGCAAGTGCTAAGCGTCATTATATAACGCTGGACGATAAACTGGCTATGATCGGATATTATGAAGAAAACTGAAAAAAAGCATTAAGAACAAACAGCAAAGTTATTTTTAATATAATATTGTCAGGGAAATAGCGTGTGAGGGTGCATCAGCTGATACGGAAGTAGCAAAACGTTTGCCGATAGAGGTTCGTTCTCCCGCATCCTACTCCTCTTCTACAGCTTAATGCAATCGAATATTATGCAGAAAATTGAATAAAAGCATTAAGAACAAGCAGCAAACATATTTTTAATAAAATATCGTCTGGGAAATAGCATGTGAGGGTGCATCAGCTGATACGGAAGTAGCAAAACGTTTGCTGATAGAGGTTCGTTCTCCCGCATCCTACTCCTCTTCTACCGCCTAATTATGAAGAAAATTTACAAAAAGCATTAAGAACAAACAGCAAACATATTTTTAATATAATATTGTCAGGGAAATAGCGTGTGCGGGCGCATCAACTGGTACAGAAGTGTGACAAAACGTATGCATCCTCGTCCTCTGCCACCATCAGTGTTGCCAGAATACATAAATGAGAGAAATGATAAATATAAAAAACATACATGTAAGCTGGTAAGTTATTTCAAGTATCTTAAAGATGAAGTACATTTTTATTTATATTACAGTACTACCATCTTGTAATTAATATATATCTTAAAATGTACCATACATTTGAAAATAAAAACATCCGCTTTATCTGGCAACACTGGCCACCATGCACGTCCCATGCTAAGCTTGTTGCCAACAGTATAATCGAGTTCATTAATTTGTTTACTGTACATACATTTAAAAATAAATATACTATCTGCCCAACGTGTGAACAATGTGAAGAGAGCCTAGAACATTTTCTGCTATTTTGTGAAGCATATGCACAAATAAGAACAGAATATAGTTTTATAGCACAACCATATATAGAAAAGAAAATTGAAATAATTGCTAATATATTGATATTTAGATATTGTAGTGAAAAAGACGTCAAAAAAAGAAAAAAATTTATAAAAAGAATTTGTAGAAAAAGAAATCATATAATAAAAACCTCAAAAACAATTTAGCAAAGCAAAACCAAGACTTGGGAGCCGTTGCAAAAGGCATTTTCCACCCAACTATACTACTGCTACAGTAAATCTGTATATCTAGGCTAGCCTAGAGACAAGCTAATTAACTTTAAGTCGTTTTTCGACTTTAGTCGTCTTTCCTGGAACCAATTAACGACGTTGGGTGAGGTATATATATATATATATATATATATATATATATATATATATATATATATATATATATATATATATATATATATATATATATATATATATATATATATATATATATATATATATATATATATATATATATATATATATATATATATATATATATATATATATATATATATATATATATATATATATATATATATATATATATATATATATATATATATATATATATATATATATATATATATATATATATATATATATATATATATATATATATATATATAATCCACATTTCTAAATCCTCATAAAAAAAATTTGGGGTTTTGTTTTGTTTTCGTCACTACTTTTCCTCTTTGCAGTTACTTAAAATTTAAAAAGGTCTTATCCGTCCCTGCTTAGAATACTGCTCACACATCTGGGGTGCGTCTTCTTTTACTTATCTTCTTGATAGGGTTGAATCTAAGGCAGTCAGACTCATTAATGATCCTTCTCTTAATTCTAACCTGGATTGTCTCTTTCTTCGCCGTAAGGTATCTTCCCTTTCGCTTTTCTATCACTACTACTTCCATTGCTGCTCTGATGAGTTGGCGAGTTGCATCCCTCCTCCACTGCCGAGGCCGCGTAACACTCGCCAAGCGGCCTCATCTCACAGGTACTATGTGGAGATTTGCAGCTCGCGGATTGGTTGGTACAGCAACTGCTTCTTCCCATCTACCTCCAGACTCTGGAACTCTCTACTTCCTTCTGTCTTTCCTAATTCTTATGACCTTTCATCCTTCAAAAAGCAGATCTATCGTCATCTCAGAGCCTAGTTCTCCATATATCTGGCTCCTCTGTACTTTGACTGTTTTTTTCTGTCTGTCATTTTCCTTTGTGTGACATTACCTCGTCTCTGCCTTGTCCTTAACCTTTTTCTTTTCCTTTGTCTTGGAATATTCTCGTGCCCGGGCCTTTATTGATGAGGGCAGTTTCTGCCTGTCCCGGTGTCACACTCATTAAAAGAATAATGAGAAAAAAAATTATATATATATATATATATATATATATATATATATATATATATATATATATATATATATATATATATATAAAACCTAGTTTTTAAAATAACGCAAAGATAGGTTCTCAGAAGTGCCGCATATTGTAATAATCGCGTAATGCAACGAGTCATTTTCCATCAGAAACATTGATAATGGGCATAGATACATTTCACAATCGTACATAGACACACTATACCAAAAATATAAGATAAGTAAAACATATTTTATAAGTACATAACAAAACAGAAAGACCTGTAGTTATTTATATTACCATGCAAATACTGTAGTGTACAGTATAAAAGATATGCAGATTTACTGTACAGTAAACAAATTAATGCACTCTATTATGCGGTGGGCAACAGGCATACACTGGAACGTGCATGGTGGCGGTGAGCACGAGGATGCAGGAGAACGAACCTCTATCTGCAAACGTTTTTGCTCTGGCACGCTTCTCCCTGACAATATTATATGGCAAATTTGTTTGCTGTTTGTTCTTAATGCTTTTTTTCAATTCTTTCCATAATATCCGATCGTATTAAGTGGTAGAAGAGAAGGAGGATACGGGAGAACGAATTTCTATTTGCAAACGTTTTTCTGCATCCGTATCAGCTGATGCACTCTCACGCGCTTTTCCCTGACGATATTATATCACAAGTTTGTTTGCTGTTTGTTCTTAATACTATTTTTTTCATTCTCTTCTTAATATCCGATTGCATTAAGCGTTAGAAGAGGAGGAGGATGCGTGAGAATGAACCTCTATCTGAAAACGTTTTTCCTCCTCCGAATCAGCTAATGCACCCTTGCACGCTATTTCCTTGACGATACTATATCGAAAGTTTGTTTGCTGTTTGTTCTTAATGCTTTTTTTTTCCAATCTCTCCATAATATCCGATTGCATTAAGCGGTAGAAGAGGAGGAGGATGTGGGAGAACAAACCTCTATCTGTAAAAGTTTTGCCGCCTCCGTATCATATCAGCTGATGCACCCTCGCACGCTATTTCCCCGACGATATTATATTACAAGTTCGTTTGCTGTTTGTTCTTAATGCTTTTTTTTTTTCATTCTCTTCATAATATCCGATCGCATTAAGCGGTAGAAGAAGAGAGGATGCGTGAGAACGAACTTCTATTTGCAAACATTTTTCCGCTTCCGTATTAGCTGATGTACCCTCGCACCCTATTTCCCTGACAACATTATATCGCAAATTTGTTTGCTCTTTGTTCTTAATGCGTATTTTCAATTCTCTTCATAATATCCGCTCGAATTTAGTGGTAGAAGAGGAGGAGGATGCGGGAGAACGAACCTCTATCTTCAACGTTTTGCCGCCTCCGTATCAGCTGCTGCACCCTTGCACTCTATTTCCTTGACGATATTATATCGCAAGTTTGTTTGCTGTTTGTTCTTAATGCTTTTTGTCAATTCTCTTCATAATATCTGATCGCATTAAGCGGTAGAAGAGAAGGAGGATGCGGGAGAATGAACCTCTATCTGCAAACGTTTTGCTGCCTCTATATCAGCTAATGCACCCTCAAATGCTATTTCCCTGACGATATTATATCACAAGTTTGTTTGCTGTTTGTTCTTAATGCTTTTTTTTCATTCTCTTCATAATATCCCATCGCATTAAGTGGTAGAAGAGGAGGAGCATGGCGGAAAAGTGCCTACAAGGTGGTCGATTATTTTCTAAAATTAATTTTTTTTTTCGTAATTTTTTGCATGGGCGTTATTCGTGTATATTGTAGTTTTTTACTGTTATTTTTAGGGGCGTTATTCCAATTTCGTGGATTATAAACACGCATAAAAAGTGAACTAGGTATATATATATATATATATATATATATATATATATATATATATATATATATATATATATATATATATATATATATATATATATATATATATATATACTCAATGAAATTGTGATGTTAATAATACACTTCTATCCATAAAAAACATTTTGAATAAATCAAAATATTGTAGAGCATTTTATTTTAAGCATTCTTTTATGTAAGTTGTCTTTTTTTCAACATAATGCGAAATCCCATTGAAAGCAGCAGACTACAGCTGAACAAAAAAAGCAAGTCACGAGACTTCACTTAGAAATATCTTGTTTTATCATTGCAGTTGAGATTTGAATTCACTGTGGAGTTTTCTTCAGTTGGGGTTGTTGCAATCGATGATGTGATGCTCACAAGAGGTGCTTGTGAGCACAAATTAGAAACTTGCGACTTTGAAACAAATATTTGTGGTTGGCACAACGTTAACAATAACACGTACGACCTGAAGTGGACTCGACTGCCAGCTAATTCACCTACAATACATGAACCAATAGGTGGTGATCACACAACAACTACAGTGTCTGGTATGTATAATGGCTTGCAGTTCTTTATAGCATAAGTAAACAATTAACAAGCAATAACTTATGTTTTAGAAATCGTTTTAAGATTGTCTTTTCAATCTTACACTTAATTTGGAAATTTATATATGGCGACTACCATTGGTATCGTATTGATAACAGAACCGAAATGAGATATTGAATCAGAGTATATTTATTGACTACTTCATAAACAGCTAATTATTCAAACCAGGTATTGTACTTCCGACCATCAGGATTTGAAACTTGAACCTGTTGAACAGGGGACCACAGCTCAGTGCACTCAGCTTTGGACTTCCTGTTCTACAGGTTCCTGGTTCAAATCCCAGCAGCAGAAGGAAGAATATACAGAAATATTTAAAAATGTGTAACTGCATTGCAGTTGTTCTATTCGTAATATAAACTATAAATAGTGTGTCAGGTAATTTTCTTTTCTTTTTTTTAACAGGTCATTTAATGTACCCTGTGAAACAAAATGTAGAGCTGAAGTTGTCTTCAGGCTTACTGCTTAGTAAAAAGTTGCCTGAGGGTGGAGGAGATCAATGCTTCACATTCTGGTACTACATTCAAGGTATGATATTTTATGTGCCTCTGTTAATCCCATTCGAATAGGAATGGACACAGGCTGATTGGAGCTAGGGAATTAAGGCTGGATGATCTTCCTAACGCATGCAGTGGGCTGGAGCACAGGTTTGTCACTTCCCAAGTCAAGATGCTCTGACCACTGCATTACCGTGGTCCTCACTACATTCCAGGTATCTTTACTGATGTATATCACTATTAATCAACATTCGAATGGGGGTGAATGCAGACTGGTTGGAACTGGGGACTTAAGGCCAGAAGCTCTTCCTATCACAGCGTGGTGGGCTTGAATTTATGTTTGTTATTTCCCAAGGTGAGCACTTTAAGTATTGCACTACTGTTGTCCCAACTACATTCAAGGTATGTTATTTGCCCTTTATGTGTCTCTTTTAATCCCCATTCGAATGGGGGTGGACAATGACAAATTGAAGCTAGGGAACTCTATGCTGGATGGCCTTCTCAATGCAGTGCAGTTGGTTTGAACTTGGTTTCATCATTTGCCAAATCAAATAATTTAAGCGTTACACTACTTCACTCTCCACTACATTCAAGGTAAAATTATATTAAGTTTCTTTTTATATATCTTTTTTATCATATGTAACTGTAGAAAGCCAAGTGACATGGAATATGCTCAAGGTTCATGAAAACTTTTTTTTTTATGAATATGACACCGGGACAGGCAAAAACTGCCCTCATCAATAAAGGCCTGGGCACGAGAATACACCAAGACGAAGGAAAAGAAAAAAGTTAAGGACAAGGCAGAGATGAGGTAATATTACACAAAGGAAAATGAAAGACAGAAAAAATAGTCAAAGTACAGAGGACCTAGAGATATGGAGGATTAGGCTCTGAGATTACGATAGATCTGCTTTTTGAAGGCAGATAGGTCATAAGAATTAGGAAAGACAGAGGGAGGGAGAGAGTTTCAGAGTCTGGAGGGAGATGGGAAGAAGCAGTCGCTGTACCAACCAATCCGTGAGCTACAAATCTCCACACAGTACCTGTGAGATGAGGTCGCTTAGTGAGTGTTACGCATCCTCGGCAGTTGAGGAGGGATGCAACTCGCCAATTCATCAGAGCAGCGAAGGAAGTAGTGGCGATAGAAAAGCGAAAGGGATGATACCTTACGGCGATGAGAGAGAAGATCCAGATTAGAAGTAAGAGAAGTATCATTTATGAGTCTGACTGCCTTAAATTTAACTTATCAAGAAAATAAGCATAAGAAGAAGCACCCCAGATGTGTGAGCAGTATTCTAAGCAGGGACGGATAAGAACTTTATATATTTTAAGTAACTGTAAAGAGAAAAAGTAATGACAAAAACGAAACAGAACCCCCAAGTTTTTGGATGAAGATTTAGATATTTAGATTATGTGATTTCTCTAAGACAAGTTAGAGGCTATATGGATTCTTAATATGTTGGTAAAATTAAGAGGGTAAATTTTGCTAGTTTCGAAGACAATAGGGTTATCAGGAGGAGAAGAAGATAAAGAGATAGCCAAAGACTGCCTTGGAGGCATTGAATTTAACTAAATTTTGAGTGCCCCACTCAGATACTCTGCAATTCGAGTTGAAAGTAGAAGAAAGAGTGATACGAGACTGATTACGAGTAGCACATTAAGGTTGTGAAGAAAAGGCAGAAGAAAAGTGAAGGGTAGAATCGTTAGCAAAGGCATGAAGAAGAAAGGAAGATGGGAATTGTAGAAGATTATTGATGAAGAGAAGGAACAGAGTTGGTGAAAGAACAGAGCCCTGTGGAACACCACTGGTAACAGAGAGAGGGCTAGATGTCGCGCCATCAACTACAGATATAAAACGGTCAGAAAGAAAACTGGAAATCAGAGAACAGAGAGAAGGGGTAAAGCCATAGGCAGGGAGTTTGGCCTACAGAGTCTTGTGCCAGACTCTGTCAAGAACCTTAGAGATATCAAGGGTGACGACAAAGGATTCCCCATAGTTCCCCAGAAAAGATGACCATGACCATACATAAGTAAGATAGGTCTGGTCAACAGTAGATCTTGCCTTGCAGAAGCCATACTGGTGATCGGAGATAAGCTAGTTAGATTCAAGGCATTTCAAGAAGTGAGCATTGAGCAAAGTTTCGAAAACTTTAGCAATAGAGGAGGTTTGAACAATTGGTCGGTAGTTTCAAGGAATAGAGTGGTCACCCTTCTTAGGAACAGCTTGAACTAGACCGTGTTCCAAGCTGAGGGATAGATACTGGTTGACAGAATGAGGCAAAAAAGATGGCAAAGCATGGGAGCCACTTCATCTGCAAACTCCTTAAGGAACCTTGCCAGGATACCATCGGGACCAGATGCCTTGTTCGTTTTTAGCGAGCGAAGAACCTTATGAGCTTTGTGTGAAGAAAGGATAAGGGAAGTCATAGGGTTAGAGAGGGGGAAAGCTTGAGTTACAGAAGTTTTTGGAGAGGTTTTTGGCTAAGGACCAGAAGCATTGGTCAGGGGGAGAGAAGTTAAGGACACCAACTTTCCTTCTTATAAAGGAAGCCTTAACTCTTTGAATCTGAGCAGTACAGCAATTCCTAGCTACAATAAAATTATAGCGAGTTAAATTGGAAGGTGAGGCTTGGTAAGGTCGGTGTGCCTGATTCCTGACCTGGATAGCCATGGAGCAGGCACGGTCAAACCCAGGTTTAGCGGGAGACAAAGTTTTCGTATAGGAGGGGATGTATGCCTCCATTCCTGAGGTCATGATCTCGGCAACTTTTAGGGCTACCTGATCAGGATTGTGGGACCGAAAGCAGTAGTCATCCCATAGGAAGTCATAGAGGAAGTGCACGTTGGGTATGGTCAAAGTGCCAAAGTTGGAGCTGAGTAGGAGAGATTGGTGGAGGGGGAGCAAAAATGGAAGAGATTGAGATCACAGAGTGGACAGATTTACCAAGATGGGAAGCACAGAATAAGAGTAGTTTTAAGGGTTAGAAGTAAAAATTAGGTCAAGAATGTTTGCTGCATATTCACGTCGATCTGGAACATGAGTAGGATGTTTGATAATTTGCTCCAGATCATGAGTAATAGAGAAAGCAAGGGCCTCACGTCCTCACACATCTGTGTGAGAAGAATTAAGCCACCCACTGTGGTGTACCTTGAAGTTTCCAATGTAGAGAACTTCGGCATGTGGGTGAGAAGATAGCAAAGACTCATGGCACGAGGACAGATATTCAAAGAAAGACACAAACTCGGTGGAGTTTGGAGAGCAGTAGCAGAAGCAAAGGAATATAGTGGTAGTGGAGATATAGATTTTTAGCCAGAGAACATCAAAGTCAGGAGATTCAAGGTCCATGATCCTTACAATAGGAGTGTTAGTGTTGCAATAGCCACAGACTCCATCTTTGGAACAAAAACAAATGTACAAGTTATAGTGAGAGATATGAAATGGGTCAGTGGAAGCATGGATAGACAGTTGGATTTCAGATAGGAAGAGGAGGTTAGGGAGGAAAGTACCCAAGTGCTGTTCCACAGACGAAAGATTAGAGTTCAGTACACGAATGTTAAAATAGTAAAGAGTGAAAAAAGCAGATCTATTGAGAGGTGCAAGGTTAAGAGCAGGGACCGTTACTACCACCAGTCGTTTCTGTCCTCAAGCCAATAGTGGAGTCAACAAGATCCCCTGAGATTCTTCGCACCCCACTATGCCGGGTATTGGGGGCCATAAGCTCTAGACCTTCCATAAATAATAGCAAAAATGAGGAAAAAAAGGGCAAAAAGAGACAGATGTGGGGAGTGTTGTGACTTAACAATTGTAATGGAATAGCAAGAGATGTGTAATGAATATGCCAGAATATTCAGTGTAGATATAGGCATAAGGAAAGAACCTTCCTGAAGGAAGAATCAACCCAGAGGTGTCTGGACCAGTCCTAGTTGAATCCTCATGCCTTCAGTCGTAGTCTTTGCACGGGCGGCTGGTGCCATGGCCAATCTGCTACTCATAATTGTAAACGAAACCCTAAAGATTTGAAGACTATGCATGAGCATCATTGCTTATACAGACTGTATTACTTTAAAGTCTAGGGTATCATTACTTCACCAAAATATGTTTTTTCAAATTGATTGTTTTTTTAGATCTTGATTGTTTTTAAGGTAATAAAATATTTCTTTATGAAAAAATATTAGTTAACCTTTTAAAGTCTAAGGCGTTATTGTCTATCCAAAATATGTTATTGCACATTGTTTTTTTTTTTGTAGATCTTCATTGATTCTTTGATGGTGATAAAAATAAATTCTTTCTAAAAAAATATCAATTGATTAAGATTTTAGAGATGAAGGTACAGTATATTCAAAGCGCTGTTGCAGAGTTTTTGTCAATATCTTGATATTTTAACAGGAAATGAAAACAAACTTCAAATGCTCACATACGATGACAGTGGATCAAAGCTTCTCTGGGAGCGCTTCGGTCGAATTTCGTACCTGTGGACGTACGATTTTGTAGACCTTAATATTACTACACAAACAACGGTAATTGTAGTACATTTCTAGTAATCTTAGTCTTCACCCCATTCCTGAGATGGATAAGAACACCCCCTCCACATTCTTCTGCATGCTGTAAAAGCTGACTATATGGGATGGAGTAAGAGGACTGGGAAACCTCTCCATAGTGTTTTTCTCTAACAAAGAGTCAAGTTTTTGTGCTTTCAATCAATCCCCCCCTTATAAGGGGAATTATGACTCTTGTATATGGATTATATCTAATACTAAAGAAGTTAAATACACAATTTGCAGTATTTTTCATGGTTATAATTTGCAAGCTAGGAATTCTGAAAATTTGAAAAATATATCACAAGACTTCATTCAGTGAGATGCATTGATATTATTACGGCTTTTACAAATGAATGTGCAATTTTCAAATTAAATACAGACATACCTCACATTATGCAGTTAGAAAATATATAACAGCACATACACGAATGAATGGGGAGTACTTAACTCAATGTATATATGAATTTCATATTAACATAGCTTCACACAGTGCTTTATATTAAAATCAAGCCATGAAGACATCATGGCTAAAGTATCTCTGTCAGACAGTCAGGACATGAAGACATCATATCTAAGATATCACTACTAGCGACAGTCAATACATGAAGATTTCATAGTTAATTTATCTCTGACAGAGAGACAAACTTCACAGTAGAGGTTCATCCTTATGCAATCTGTCTTTCTCATTTAGGATAAATGCACAAGGGTGTCTTCAAGTCTAGAGTCCTGTTTACGCTCTCCACTATATTATTATGTTACCATTATGAAATAAGAATATATTGTTATGTGGGCCCAGGCATTGCACATTCTTGCCTGCATGGATATCTATATAAATGAAATTTGTCAATAGCTAGATAAATCAACTATATATACATTTATTATTATTATTATTATTATTATTATTATTATTATTATTATTATTATTATTATTATTATTATTATTATTATTATTATTATTATTATTATTATTATTATTATTATTATAAGCCAAGTATCAAGCCTAGCTAGAAGAGTCAAAATCTGTGAACTAGATGGCTCCAGCAGGGGATGCAACTTGGTAAGGAAAATGAAAAAGAGAAGGCAGAAAAAATTATATTAAATGCCACAAGTTAGTATCATACTGCACTAGATA
Source organism: Halocaridina rubra (assembly GCA_037179515.1). NCBI lineage: Eukaryota > Metazoa > Arthropoda > Malacostraca > Decapoda > Atyidae > Halocaridina > Halocaridina rubra. The sequence goes on from JAXCGZ010017014.1 coordinate 116,095, forward strand.
TTAATAGAATTTTTTTCTTATACCTTCTGCAAATGAAACAGGTTCCTGGGTCTTGTCAAGTAGTAGTCTGTAGGTTACTTCCTTGTTAAGCTGTAGATTACCATTTTTTAAGACTCAAGAATTGGGAATTGCTTACTTACAAAATTTCATACCTGTATGTATATTTATGTAATTGTGCTTGCAGGAAAGAGCTATATGCTCATAACTCCACGTCTCTTGATCGTTTGATTTTTTACTCAATGACACTTTTCATATGTCTTTAAAACTATGAATGCAATGAACAGTTATTTTTGCGACGCTTAACAAATTCCAATTATATAACTATTCTTACACTAAAAATTTCATCCACTTCTTTACAAAGTGTCGAACTAAAACCTCTATTTTTAGAGCCTTCTGTATCAAAATATCGTTTCCTGTCCACTGCCAAAACCATATAGGAATTTAAAAACCTTCACCCTATACTCCCTGTTTCTGCTAGCTTCATGTGATAGTAAGTCAAACTCTCTGATTCCACATAACTGAGATTGCCTATTTTTATCTTGAGCTTTGAATCATATCTGAAATTTTTCCAGTTATCTATATGCTTTTTCTATTGTGAATTCCAAATGGGTGTTGCATATTTAAGCGTTGGCCTCATATAAGTCACATAAATATTTCAAAACACATCCTTGTCCATGTACCTGAATGCCACTAAGAAAGCATTTGCTGTCAGTACTGTACCAGTTATATGCATTTCCAGAGACAAATCTGCCAATACGTTTACCATTATATCTCATTCGTTCTCTTTCTCTTGAAATTCCGCACTGCTATTGATTCACACTTGGTCCTTATTGCATTCTTGCCCATTCTCATTATTGTACATTTCGAAGTATTGCATTTCATTAGCTTCTTGTCTGACCACTCATGCAGACTACTTAGGTCTTCCTGAAGTTGCCTAATATTGTTCTCATCTCTTAATTTCTTCACACTCTTTGCATCATCTGCAAACATATGTGAGGAACAAAAGTGTCCATAATCCCGATACCTATGGAACTCCACTCCTAACCTTTCTCTAGTCAGACACTGCGTTTCTTACTTTGACCCTCAGTTCCCTTCCTTCCAAGTAAGTTTTACCCATGCTAAGACTTTCCACATATTCTTGCAACTTATTAATGATCCTCCCCTGTGGGACTATCAAATGCCTACAAACTCTAAGAATATACAATCCCCTCAGCCTTCTATTTCTTGTAAGATTTGGCTTACTACATGTCATTACAATAATTACCTGATAACATTACCCAGTAGCATCTTTACTAACATAAACTACATTAACAAGGGCATCCAGCCTTAATTCCTCAGCTCCAAACTGTCTTTGTCCACACCCATTCGAATGGGAATTAGTAGTGACACAGAAAATGGTAAACAACAACAACAACACTAAAAGAAAACTAGAGAGAGACTGGGAGAATGTACAATTTACAAATATATTGGAGACTAACACTGGATATATTGCATAATAGTATAGCTTTAGAAACAAATGTATACTGTACACTGTACTCAAGGTTTGAGGACACCTTGTACAGTTATCTCTTATAAAGAAGAGAGATTGCACTAGAAGAGTTTCTTTCAAGATGGATGAATCTCTGCCATGCTGTCTGTGTCTCTTCAGAGATATCCAAGCCACGATGTGTTCATGTCTTTAGTGTTCCTCTTAGAGATATCTAAGCTTTCATGTCTTAAGTGTCTCAATCAGAGATATCTGAGCCTTGATGTCTTCATGTCTTTAGTGTCTCTGTCAGAGATATCTAAGCCATTGTGCATTCATTTCTTCACTGTCTCTGTCAGAGATATCTGAGCGATGATGTCCTTATGCCTTGAGTGTATCGGTCAGAGATACCTAAGTCATGATGTTTTCTTATCTTGCGTGTCTGTATTCGAGATATCTGAGCCATTATGTCTTCATGTCTTGAGTTTCTCTGTTAGAGATATATGAGCCATGATGTCTTCTGTCTTGATCTGAATATGAACTTATCTTAGAAGCTTTGCCATAATGAATTTCGCATATACTCAGAAAAAAGTACTCCCCGTTTTAGTATAGTGTGATATTATTCCTCACTGCTTGCCCATTAACTACTTAATGTGGACTGATATCATGGTTTTAATGGCAGTACAAGGGTCAGACACTTGTATTACTCGCTGAGTTGTAATTTAAGTTTCTTGCCAAAGTAGAAAAAAGCATACCACAATTGTTTGAGTTCCCTTTAAATCTCCATTTGCAGCTTGGCTTTATGGCTACTTATATGTCAGATGATGAGTCAGGTATATTTCTGGATGACTTCGAACTCCTACCTCATGCTTGCCCCCCAAATAGTGCCACCTGCAATTTTGACCGTGATTTATGCGGATGGAGTAATGAGGTTATTGTAAGAGACATATGGCTCGTAGGTCATGGATATACACTCCGACCTCAGTATATTTCAGGTCCTCTCTTAGATCACACAACACGAAATGGAATGTACGCATATGTTGACTTTACCAACATGACATGTATGTTAAATATTTTTAATTTCTCTCTGACCATGTGTGTGCTTGAAGCTTATTGGCTGTAATAGCAGTAATTACTGAACATAGTGCTTTTAATATTTTACCTAATCAGTTTACTTGCTTTATAATATAAAAGATTAGAATTAAACTTGTCACTTCCTTCCTGACAGTGCATATACTCGAAGTGTATTAGCAGTAATTATTAAACGATATGCATTTAATTTTTCAAATTACTAGTTTTATGGTTTATATTATAAAAGAGGAGTGTCCATGGCATGTTTGGGTTCTGTAAAATGTCCTTTAAATCTGCCACCTCCTCTAAAAGGAGATTTTGGCCATTGTATGTGCATGTATTTTTTCTTTACCATCCCTACTTTTTCTTCAGCCTCCTCGTCAAGATTGATGAGTGAAATCATGCCAAAGAGTGCCAATAATTGCCTCTCATTTTGGTATGTAAAATATGGCAAAAGTGGAGTATCTGGAACACTCACTGTACGACTGGTAATTATTTCTTTTTTTTAAATTGAGTGTTTTCTCCTTCTTGTTCAATTACTTATACATTTCTTTTCACCTAAGTGACGTAAGAGAGAAAAAACAGTTATTTGTCATAATTTGATTTATTGATTTATACCCTAAAACAAGAATAATTTATTATCTGTAATCATTTATCTTTATATATTTTTTTTACCCGTACTAAAATTTGAAATAACTAGAAAAAAAACAACAGAGAATATTTTGTAATTGTTATAACCAAAGTTCATATTGTTTTCACCCAGATTAAATGAAATCACTAGAAAAAAATGATAACAATTTGTTATTGTTATAACCCAATTTTATACTGTTTTCACCCAGGTTCAGTTGGTTCCATCGAGTGCAGATAATGTTACTAATATACTTGTTCTTGACAACCATGTTTTCGCCCTAGAATGGACACGAGTCATGGTGAGAAGAAAATAATAATAATAATAACAATAGTATTTTTTTTTTACTTTTTCGATGATATTCATATTTTAAGTACGACTGTACTTCTTAGCATTACAAAGGAAAATGTTAAGGTCTCGTATCCAGTCAATGACACATCTAATATTGACCTCATTTTGTATTACTCTGCTTTATTTTAAAATTAAGATTAAATATAAGTTTAGAGATTTAGGTCCATCATCATATCTAGATAGTTTATGTCAGATATTTACTACAGTGTTCACATTTTATCTTTTTTTTTTATGTTTTCAAGGGCATCTAGCCATCATTCCCCATCTCCAAATTGTCTGTGCCCACCCCATTCGAATGGGGATTAATACTGACATAAATGACAATTAGCAATATTAAGGGGCTGCGGTAGCTAAGGGTAGAATGCATTAGTCAGGGAGTTACTAATACAGGAAGGCATCCAGTCTTATTCCCCATAGTTAAAACCTGTCTGTGTCCACCCCCATTCATAACTGTGACACATGAAAAACTATACAGTACATGTGTTTTGAACACTGCCTTCTATTTTCTGTTTTTCAGATTGACTTCCAGAGTCCAGAAAATAAGTTCCAGCTGTTAATGGATGCTAAAAAGTCTCTGCTTGATCAGTTTATTGGTATTGATGACATTTTAGTTCTTCCCACAAAATGTGATGAAATCCCTCCAACACCGACGCCCAGACCTTTATTCAGTAATTATGAGTACAGTACTGTATATCTTTTAAGACATCGAGTTAAGCTAAGGTTTGGATTGGTAGCCTCAATATTCTTAAGTTATTTCTAAAACTGGTTTAGCAAACAAAAATTACCACAGGGTGCTCTAGGATAATTCATATTTACAAGGAAAGTCCTCTAACCTAAGCTAGCAATTTACGAGGTTATTTGACGTTGCCTTGGGCTCTCTGGGGTTTCTCATCTTTACAAGATCCCCTAAAACCATGTTTTTGTTGGCTACCAAGCAAAATATCTGTAGCACTTTGGAGGCGAAATAAATTATTTTTTTTTTTGCCATTTTAACGTAAGGTAAAGAATAAGTAATTCATCTCTCATGTGGTACCCCTGCATATTAAAGACTCACTGAGTAAAACTTTGTTTTATGTGGTATGTAGTAAAGCTGTATTTCAAGAATAAACTGCCTGTCCCATTACTTTTTTGTCTACTGTCATAAAAATACTTATTCTAATTTTGGCTTGTACCCTTCCCTTTTAGAATAAGGTTTTCCTAAAAAAAATTCATGTAAAAGTAGTTCAGGCATACTAGAGTATTTACTACCATCCTTAAATATTCTCAGATACTTTCCATAAATCTGAAGTGTTTGCTATGAAGTTCCATTCCCAAACAGATTGAGCCTCAAACAGGCAGAGGCAGAGCTGTCTGTTACGTATTTCATATCCCAAATTGATTAAACCACAGGGAGGCAGAGTTGTTTGGTTTAATAAAGAATTTAATAATAAAGTAAACAGAGAAGCAACGAGACTCATAGCGAGACCCTATATGCCAACTGGTCTTAGAAAGCTGTTTTGTGCAAAAAATTATATTTTTGTGATATATATATATATATATATATATATATATATATATATATATATATATATATATATATATATATATATATATATATATATATATATATATATATATATATATATATATATATATATATATATATATATATATATATACATACAGTACTCCCTCACTAATTCGCGGTTCACCTATCGCGGATTCACTGTATCGCGAAATTTTTGTTTTTTGGGAAAAACAAAATTATTATTATTATTATATATAAAGATTATTGTGACACCAGGATGGGCCAAAAAATGATAAAATAAAACAGCCTTTATCAGGCTGTAAAGAGAAACAGAGATGGAGAGTGTAATGACCTGTCAGATGTGAAGGGATTATAAAAGATGTGTATTGAATATCCAGCTCTCTGCTGGGTTTTAATATACCTCTGTATTACTTTCATGATGTCTATTCCAATAAATCTCCTTATATCTTATTATTATTATTATTATTATTATTATTATTATTATTATTATTATTATTATTATTATTACTGTATTATTATTGGCAACAATAATTTTCCTTTGATGATGATTCTGGAGATTATTATCATCATTATTATTATTTTTATTATTATTATTATTATTATTATTATTATTATTATTATTATTATTATTATTATTATTATTAAGGGCTCATCATTGTTTGTACATCTGTTGGTTTATTTACTTTAATAACTGTGTACAGTGCCCCTCCCTAGTTGGCTGGGACAAAGAGAGTGTGGGGGGTTGGGTAGAATAGAATGTTGGAGAGAGAGAGAGAGAGATCTTTTATTAACTCTTGTTCATTCAACCAAAACTACATTATTTATTGTAAAAAAAAATGGTTTAATTACAAAATCGTAATAATAATGATATTAATAATAATAATAATAATAATTATCTCCACAAGCATCATCAAAGGAAAATTATTGTTAACAATAATAATAATAATAATAATAATAATAATAATAATAATAATAATAATAATAATAATAATAATAATAAGATCTAAGGAGAATTTTTTGGATTAGACATCATGAAACTAATGCAGAGGTATATTAAAAGCCAGCAGAGAGCTGGATATTCATTACACATCTTTTATAATCCCTTCACATCTGACAGGTCATTTTACTCTCCATCTCTGTTTCTCTTTACAGCCTGATAAAGGCTGTTTTATTTTATCATTTTTGGACCTTCTAGTGTCATAATCTTTAAAAAAAAAAAAAAAAAAAAAAAAAAAAAAAAATATATATATATATATATATATATATATATATATATATATATATATATATATATATATATATATATATATATATATATATATATATATATATATATATATATATATATATATATCTATATATATATATATATATATATATATATATATATATATATATATATATATATATATATATATATATATATATATATATATATATATATATATATATATATATATATATACATACATACATATACCTTGGCTGTTTCCCCCTTAAATTGGGGGGTAGCCGACATCAAGAAAGGAAAGTTTGGGGAGAAGTTATTGTCCCCTCTACTCCCCTTTTTCTTTGACGTCTCACAGGAGGTTGATACAAGGGGGGGGGGATTCCCAGTCCCCCCGCCCCGTCCAGTTTTAGTCGCCTTTTACGACACGCAGGGAATACGTATATATATATATATATATATATATATATATATATATATATATATATATATATATATATATATATATATATATATATATATATATATATATATATATATAGTTATTTATTTACTTATTTTTTTTAAGGTGTTCCTACTTCGAGGAAATTCACCTATCGCAGTCGGTCCCGGAACCGAACCCCCGCGATAAACGAGGGATTACTGTATATATATATATACTGTATATATATATATATATATATATATATATATATATATATATATATATATATATATATATATATATATATATATATATATATATATATATATATATATATATATATATATATATATACAGTATATATATATATATATATATATATATATATATATATATATATATATATATATATATATATATATATATATATATATATATATATATATATATATATATATATATATATATATATATATATATATATATATATATATATATATATATATATATATACTATATATCCCCCTTAAATTGGGGGTAGCCGACATCAAGAAAGGAAAGTTTGGGGAGAAGTTATTGTCCCCTCTACTCCCCTTTTTCTTTGACGTCTCACAGGAGGTTGATACAAGGGGGGGGGGATTCCCAGTCCCCCCGCCCCGTCCAGTTTTAGTCGCCTTTTACGACACGCAGGGAATACGTATATATATATATATATATATATATATATATATATATATATATATATATATATATATATATATATATATATATATAGTTATTTATTTATTTATTTTTTTTAAGGTGTTCCTACTTCGAGGAAATTCACCTATCGCGGTCGGTCCCGGAACCGAACCCCCGCGATAAACGAGGGATTACTGTATATATATATATATATACTATATATATATATATATATATATATATATATATATATATATATATATATATATATATATATATATATATATATATATATATATATATATATACAGTATATATATATATATATATATATATATATATATATATATATATATATATATATATATATATATATATATATATATATATATATATATATATATATATATATATATATATATATATATATATATATATATATATATATATATATATATATATATATATATATATATATATATATATATATATATATATATATATATATATATATATATATATATATATATATATATATATATATATATATATATATATATATATATACACATATATATATGATTTACAGAACCTATGCTGATACTCAGGAAGTCAACCTCTTTATTGTTCTTGGTACAGTGCTTGATATATTGTACAAAGTTGTTACTGCTCTTTAAGCTACCTGGCCAAACATTTCTGAGTTCCTGAGAGAGGTCACTGCCGATCCCAGGCATTCCCACAGAGCTCTCAGGGAGTGTATAATGTAAAATTGTTGTTGTTGTTGTTCCTTAAGCATTCTGGCCAAACAGCTCGCGGAGCTCTCAGAAAGTGTTTGATGTGTTGTTGACATGTGTGGTTGTGTGCAGTGCAGTCTTTCATAATGTGTTTGATCGTATGAGGGGATGTGTTATTTCCTAGAAAGGCATCATTGATGTAGTCATTTAGCCTCTTCTGATCGCTCAGAAAGGCTGGGTGGTGCTCACATTCACGGCCTGACCAAGTTGGCTCTGCTTAGACTTGACTTGCTTAAAATATGTAAGTGTTTGTTATAGTAATCTGCCGAGATTACGTTTGATATAGCTATTCATATATCATTTCAGGTTGTCAAGCATAACTCGGTAAACATTCCTTCCATTTTCATAGGTCGTTGTGATTTTGAAGCAGATGATGTGTGTGGCTTTATGCAGAGTGAAGAGGATAATATAAACTGGATTCATGGGAGTGGACTAGACAATGCATTATTACCAAATGACCATACTACTGAATCTCCAGAAGGTATGATTATATAATTTGAATAAAAAAATAGCTTTAAAGTAACCAAAGATTCACTGAAAATAGGATTTGATATCTTAAAAATTAATCGAATACATTTATTTGAGCAAAGTAACAATTCTTACTTTTTACAGTCATGTACAAATCATGAATGGAATACATTTATTTGGAAAAAAAATCACTTGTCATTGACAATTATTCACAAATCTTGAATGGAATACAGTTACTTTAGCAAAATAACAACACATATCCTTTACGATTAGCAAAACATGAATAGAATACATTTATATGAGCAAAATAATACTTACCTATTATGCTCCTTCACAAAACATGAATGGAATACATTTATTTGAGCAAAATAACCACTTCTTTTTAATATCAATCACAAAACTTCATAGAATACATTAAACACTTACCTTTTGAATCATTCACAAAACAGAAATAGAACACACTTATTTTAGCAAAATAACAACAGTTATCTTTTATGATCAATCACAAAACATGACTAGAATACATTTTTCTGAGTAAAATAATAAAATTTATCTTTACAGTCACTCTCATGAAATTTTACTTAAAATGGATGAGTCATGGTCAGGAAGCCAACATTATAATTTTGCCTGTACAGGGGGTCCTTCGTTTACGAGGTTCTCGACCTACGACGCTTCATGGTTATGATGCATCTCCCATAACTTATTATTCGTCTTTTTTGATAATTTTTGGTCATCATAAGGTCTCCCAAGCATTAAGTAGATTATTCTGATGGCAGTACTTCAAAGAAAAGGAAAGCCATCACCATAGAAGTGATATTAGAGATAGTGCAACGCTCAGAAAAGGGAGAAACTTACTTCTGCATTAGCATAGACTTACGTGGAAAATTGGGTTATGACACGTCTTGAGAGTCAGAACTGTGATATAGGTTGAGGACCCCTTGTATCTTTCAAGGCTTTGCTTCTATTCATCACATATATTTAACAAAATATTTTTTAATCTTTACTGTGTTGGTGATAAAATACCCATGTGGTAAGTACATCAAATATGAACTCTTGCATGCCTGGCGCAGTGGCAAGAGCTCTCAACTCTGGAAGTGTCAGACCCACGACTGAGCTCACCATGGAGTGTTAAGGAAGGACATCTAGCCTTAATTTCACAGCTCCAATCTTTGTGTCCACCCCAGTAATAGGGAATAATTGTGATAGATAAAGCATAAATCATTAAAACTATAATTAAGTAGGAACATCGCACACTTTCTGTTTATTCCAGGTAAATACATGTACGTGAAATCTGCGGGAGTGGGAGCTGGTGCCATAGCTAGTTTGTATTCTCCAATGATTTATGACTTACCTGAGGCCTGCATTGCTGTGGCTTACTTTACTGTAGTTAAAGAAGATAAAATCGAAATTCTGCTCCATACAGAGGGAAATACTTTTGCCACTTCACTAGTGAACCTTACATCGCCAATTGCTTCCTGGGTTAATATGAGGTAAGTAATCACTCAATATTGACATTTTTCACAAATTGAAAAAAATAGTATCGCATGAAATAGGAATGTCTATTAACGTTTTTTATCACCTCAACAATTTCGAAAATGGGTAATAGAGGCTGGACCAAAGTAACTTGATATTCAATGAGAAAAAAGTAAATTCATTGTTTTCTTAAAAACCTTTTTTTTATTTTACTTTCACGGCCTATGACTCCCGCCACTTTTGTAATACAGATCTCAAACTTTGCAAACTATATGCTTCCATACCTATGTGTAGAAGTACGGTGCGGATTTATATTACAATGACAGGCAGAATTTCTGGAATTTTTTATTTATTGTTGATTACGATGACAGGCAGAATTTCTGGATATTTTATTGTTGCATTTTTTTCAGAGTGGCATTTTAACCTTTTTTGGAATGATAGAAGAATTTCCCTATGTAACTTTATTGTTGGATGGTTACAAAATACCCTAACCTAAATATGTCATCAAACAAAGAAATTTTCGATTTTATGAAGTTTCATATAACAGCATATAAAATAATAATAAGAAAATACTATTATAACTCTATAGTAATGAAACATGGTCATATAATGTAAACGCTCACGAAAAACTATGGATATAAGATTTTGGTTCTAAAAGCAGCCTGGAAAATTTTGGCATCTGCTGTGTGGTCTCCCCTTAAATCATAGTCTTCATGATTAATCATACAATTAGATTTTTGTTAGCTGCCTTTCTATATATATATATATATATATATATATATATATATATATATATATATATATATATATATATATATATATATATATATATATATATATATATATATATATATATATATATATATATATATATATATATATATATATATATATATATATATATATATATATATATATATATATATATATATATATATATATATATATATATATATATATATATATATATATATATATATATATATATATATATATATATATATATATATATATATATATATATATATATATATATATATATATATATATATATATATATATATATATATATATATATATATATATATATATATATATATATATATATATATATATATATATATATATATATATATATATATATATATATATATATATATATATATATATATATATATATATATATATATATATATATATATATATATACAGTGTTGCCTCACTTATCGCGGTAGTTCGGTTCCGGGACCCGGCGCGAACCAGGAAATCCGCGAAGTAGGATCAGCCTATATGTACATAGATATTTTAATATATTTTTACGTTTACACTGTATAAACTGTCCCTGTACTGTAAACATACCACCCTTTACTTCATAGATAACAGCATGCAAGCGTAAATTTATATGAAAGTGATAGGAAATCTTACCGTGAATGTGATGATGACGTGACACACATACTCATTTACAATTATTTTTTCGTTTACGAACTGTATAAACCCTCCCTGCACTGTTACAAAAACACCCTTTACATTATAAATAACAGCGCGCAACGTAAATTTTTATGAAAGTGATAGATAAAATTACGATGAATGAGGTGATGATGACGTGACACATACTCATTTACAATTATTTTTTCGTTTACAAACTGTATAAACCCTCCCTGCACTGTTAAAAAAACACCCTTTACATTATGAATAACAGCAAGCAACGTAAATTTACATTTCCAATAATAAAAATGAAAATACTGAAAATGTTTTTTTTCAATATTTTAATATTTTTGCGTATACCCATAAAATAAAATAATTATTTATCCAAAAAAAAAACGCGATAGAGTGAGAACACGAACCAAGAAACGCGAATAACCGGGGTAACACTGTATATATATATATATATATATATATATATATATATATATATATATATATATATATATATATATATATATATATATATATATATATATATATATATATATATACCTAGTTTGCTTTTTACGCATGTTTATAATCCGTGAAATTGGAATAATGTCCCTAAAAAATAATAGTAAAAAAATATGAAATTCGCGAATAACGCTCATGCAAAGAAAAAAAAAATCATTTTAGTAAATAATCGACCGCCTTGGAGGCACTTTTCCGCCATGTTCCTCCTCTTCTACTGCTTAATGCGATCGAATATTATGAAGATAATGGAAAAAAAGCATTAAGAACAAACAGCAAACACACTTGCGATATAATATCGTCTGGAAAATAGCGTGCGAGGGTGCATCAGCTGATACTGAGGTGGCAAAATATTTGCAGATAGAGGTTCGTTCTCCCGCATCCTCCTCCTCTTCTACTGCTTAATCCGCGAAGTAGGATCAGCCTATATGTACATAGATATTTTAATATATTTTTACGTTTACAGTGTATAAACTGTCCCTGTACTGTAAACATACCACCCTTTACTTCATAGATAACAGCATGCAAGCGTAAATTTATATGAAAGTGATAGGAAATCTTACCGTGAATGTGATGATGACGTGACACACATTCTCATTTACAATTATTTTTTCGTTTACGAACTGTATAAACCCTCCCTGCACTGTTACAAAAACACCCTTTACATTATAAATAACAGCGCGCAACGTAAATTTTTATGAAAGTGATAGATAAAATTACGATGAATGAGGTGATGATGACGTGACATACTCATTTACAATTATTTTTTCGTTTACAAACTGTATAAACCCTCCCTACACTGCTAAAAAAACACCCTTTACATTATAAATAACAGCAAGCAACGTAAATTTACATTTCCAATAAAAAAAATGAAAATACTGAAAATTGTTTCTTTCAATATTTTAATATTTTTGCGTATACCCATAAAATAAAATAATTATTTATCCAAAAAAAAAACGCTATAGAGTGAGAACGCGAACCAAGAAACGTGAATAACCGGGGTAACACTGTATATATATATATATATATATATATATATATATATATATATATATATATATATATATATATATATATATATATATATATATATATATATATATATACCTAGTTTGCTTTTTACACATGTTTATAATCCGTGAAATTGGAATAATGTCCCTAAAAAATAATAGTAAAAAAATATGAAATTCGCGAATAACGCTCATGCAAAGAAATAAAAAAAAAAATAATTTTAGTAAATAATCGACCGCCTTGGAGGCACTTTTCCGCCATGTTCCTCCTCTTCTACCGCTTAATGCGATGGAATATTATGAAGATAATGGAAAAAAGCATTAAGAACAAATAGCAAACACACTTGCGATATAATATCGTCTGGAAAATAGCGTGCGAGGGTGCATCAGCTGATACTGAGGTGGAAAAATATTTGCAGATAGAGGTTTGTTCTCCCGCATCCTCCTCCTCTTCTACTGCTTAATGCAATCGAATATTATGAAGAGAATTGAAAAAAAGCATTAAGATCAAACCGCAAACAAACTTGTGATATAAAATCGTTAGGGAAATAGCGTGCGAGGGTGCATCAGCTGATAGGGAGCCGGCAAAACGTTTGCATCCTCGTGCTCACCGCCACAATGCACGTTCCAGTGTATGCATGTTGCCCACCGCATAATAGAGTGCATTAATTTGTTTACTGTACAGTAAATCTGTATATCTTTTATACTGTACACTATTTGCATGTTAATATAAATAACTACAGGTCTTTCTGCTTTGTTATGTACTTATAAAATATGTTTTACTTATCTTATATCTTTGGCATAGTGTGTCTATGTACGGTTGTGAAACATATCTATGCCCAATATCATTGTTTCTTATGGAAAATGACTCGTTACATTATGCGAAAATTACAATATGCGACACTTCTGAGAACCTATCTTCGTGTTATTCTGAGAACTAGGTTATATATATACTGAGGGGTCCTCATATAATTTCGTTTTGAGTTATGTCATTTTGCCGTTGCATCAGAGGCCAATATATAATAAAGTATTAATTAATTAATTTTCTACCTACCTGGCTGGTGCGGTAAATTCAAACCATGCATGCTGAACAGTCTGTGAGTGCAGCGGATGAATGCACAGCTAGCAGCGCTGCTGTATTCATATTTATTTATTTACTTGTTTATATATTTGATTATATTGAAGGATTATATTAAAATTAAACGACAAACAAACACATAGCTGTAAATAAGATTTTATACAAAATACACACAAATACACAGGTGTATTCGTACTTATTAAGTTTATGGCTTTATTTATATACTTGTTTATATATTTGATTATATTGAAGGATTATACTGACTTTAGAAAAAAATACCAAACACATAGCTGTTATAGTTCTGATGGCAGTGCCACTAAGAAAAGAAAAGCCATCACCATGGAAATTCAAATTGAAGTAATAAACCGTGCTGAAAAGGGAGACATTTCTATGAACATTGGCTGTAATCTCAGATTAGCCTGTACGACTGTGGCCACGATCATCAAAGACAAAGACCGCATCCGTGACCACTTGAAAGGCTCGACTCCTATGATGTCTACTGTGATTACTAGGCAGCATAGTCACCTTATGATCAAGATGGAGAGATTCCTAGTACTTCGGCTTGAAGACCAGAATCGACGGCATATCCCAATAAGCCTCATACTTATACAAGAAAAGGCTAATATTGTTCAAAGCCTTGAAAAGAGAAAAGGGGAAAGGGGGTGCAAGTGAAAAGTTTGTGACTTGTAGAGGTTTGTTTAATCGTTTTAAGGCTCGAGCTAATTTGCATAATATAAGTTTGCAAGGTGAAGCTGCTAGTGGTGATGAGGAGGCAGCAAAAATGTTTCCTATTTCTTTGGCTGAGATAAAAAGGGAGGTATTCAACGTGGATGAGACTGGCTTATTCTGGAAGTGTATGCCTTGTCGTACGTACACCACCAAGGTGGAAAAGACAGCACCGGCCCATAAAATCAGCAAGGAGAGACTGACTTTGCTTTTGAGGACTAATGCTGCTGGAGACTGGAAGCTGAAAGCCTTGCTGGTTTATTTGACAGAAAATCCAAGGGCACTCAATGGCATTTGGAAGGGTCAACTGCCAATCATCTGGAAGTCAAAATTGAAGGCTTGGATAACCTTCAAATATTTGAGGACTGGTTCTGCAACCATTTTGTGCCTGAGGCAAAGCGGTATTGTGCTTCCAAGGGTCTACCCTTTAATGTGTTGCTAATCCTGGACAATGCCCCTGGTCACCCTGCCCATTTGGATGACTTTTATCCTAATATCAAGGTGGTTTACCTTCCACCTAAAGCCTTTTTCCTACAGCCACTGGATCATGGGGCCATTGCTTCTTTCAAGGCCTACTATCTTTGAAGAACAATTGCTATGACTCTCAGGGCAATTGAGAAGGACAAGAACTTGACTCTCAAGGACTTCTGGAAGTCGTACAATATTTTTCATGCTATGAAGAATATTGCTGATGCTTTGGAGGAAGTGATGCTAACGAACTTGAATGGGATATGGATATAAGCATGCCCCTATTTTGTGAATGACTTCCGAGGCTTTGAGGAGACAGTTGAGGGTGTAACCAAGAATGTAGTTATCATCATTAAGGAGCTCGAGCTGGAGGTAGAGTCTGATGATATGAAAGAGCTCTTGGAATCTTCTGGCAAGTAGTTATCTACTGAGGACCTCTTTCAACTTGAGATGCAGATTATTGAAGAGGAGGAAGAACTACCAAGCCCAGAGCCCAAGAGAATCACAACCATGGACTTGGAAGAGGAATTGTTGGCAAAGCTCGAGGCTCAAGACCCCAATGTTGCCAGGTTCAATAACGTCGAGAGAGGGATGAATGATGCCCTGCAGTGTTACAAGGAGATTTGAGAGGAAAAGAAGAGGGCATCCTTCCA
Organism: Halocaridina rubra; assembly: GCA_037179515.1. Classification (NCBI taxonomy): domain Eukaryota; kingdom Metazoa; phylum Arthropoda; class Malacostraca; order Decapoda; family Atyidae; genus Halocaridina; species Halocaridina rubra. Next base: position 132,076 of record JAXCGZ010017014.1, read on the forward strand.
GACTCACCTTGACCAATTCTTCATGAAGGTAGAGCCCCACCAACAGATCCTGTACCCTCTACCTCAGGTGCCTCCACTTCTGTTGACTCACCTGTCCCAGTATCTCCATCATCTGCTGTATATTCTTTTGCCTCTCCAGACTCACCTGCCCCAGTCTTCTCAGAACCTGCCTCTCCAGCTTCCACCTCCCAATAAGCCAGTCTCTCCATCCCTTACAACGCCCCTTCCATTGTGCAAGCTGACCACATGAATATAGGTTAGCAATAATGTACTGTATATTGTACTGTAGTATAATTTTTACTATTTTTATTCTTTATTGTAGACAAGGAAAGGTAAGCATTACTGTTAAGTAGAGTTTTAGTATTTTTCTGTCATAGATTAAGAACTTTGATTATTTTTCTGTTTTAGATGATATATTTTTAACATTGGTTGTTATCCTAGGTTCGAATTTAAGTCTTTTCCGACTTATTTTGACATTCAATTTAAGTCAGCAGTCAGAAATGGAACCGTGACGTTAAATGTGGACCCTTTGTGTATATATATATATATATATATATATATATATATATATATATATATATATATATATATATATATATATATATATATATATACACACCTATTTCCTGGGCTAACATGAAGATAGGTTCTCAGAAGTGACGTGTAATGTGAAAATCGCGTAGTGTAACGAGTCATTTTCCATAAGATACAGTGATAAGGGGCATAGATACGTTTCACAACCATACATAGACACACTGTGCCAAATATATAAGATAAGTAAAACATATTTAATAAGTACATAACAAAGCAGAAAGACCTGAAGTTATTTATATTAACATGCAAATAGTGAAGAGTATAAAAGATATACAGATATACTGTACAGTAAACAAATTAATGCACTCTATTATGCAGTAGGCAACAGGCACACACTGGGACGTGCATGGTGGCGGTGAGCACGTAACTTAACTTAAGCGGTAGAAGAGGAGGAGGATGCGGGAGAACAAACCTCTATCCGCAAACGTTTTTGCCCTCGCACGCTTTTTCTCTGACGATATTATATGGCAGGTATGTTTGCTGTTTATTCTTAATGCTTTTTTCCATTCTCTCCATAATATCCGATCACATTAAGCGGTAGACGAGGAGGAGGATGAGGGAGAACGAACATCTATCTGCAAACGTTTTGCCGCCTCCGTATCAGCTGATGCACTCTCGCACACTTTTTCCCTGACGATATTATAATGGCAAGTTTGTTTGCTGTTTGTTCTTAATGCTTTTTATTCATTCTTTCCATAATATCTGATCGCATTAAGCGGTAGGAGATGAGGAAGATGCAGGAGAACGAATCTCTATCTGCAAACGTTTTGCCGCCTCCGTATCAGCTGATTCGCTCTTTAGAACATGCGATATATCCACGCAGTATGCTGGATAAAGAGACACTGAAGCACATGGCAGCATGGTGGAAAAGTGCCTCCGAGGCGGTCGATTATTTACTAAAATGAAAATTATTTTTTGGAATCTTTTGGGCGGGCATTGTACGTGTATTTCACATTTTTTTACTATTATTTTTTGGGGGCGTTATTGCAGTTTCGCGTATTTTAAACACGCGTAAAAAGCGAACTGAGTGTATATATATATATATATATATATATATATATATATATATATATATATATATATATATATATATATATATATATATATATATATATATATATATATATATATATATATATATATATATATATATATATATATATATATATATATATATATATATATATATATATAATCAAATAAGCACATTACCACATGTGGAAATATGAATCATATTTTACCCGGCTGGGACTAGATCCTAGGACACATAATTACTGTGCCAAGGTGTTACTAACTACACTACAGAAGGTTAAAAGAGAAACCAACATTGCAGTTTAACTGGTATACTAGGAATGAACGCATTTTATCTGGATGCCTATTTGTTCATATTACAGTTTCTCCCAACTTCACTCGTGGCTTCGTTTTTGCATTTGATTCAAATCCCAGTCTGATTGGGCATTAACATTAATATAATAAGCACATTACCATATGTGAAAACATGAATCATATTTTACCTGACCGGGACTCGAACCTAGAACACATGCTTACTGTACCAATGTGCTACCAACTACACCACAGAAGGATAAAAGTTGTTATTTTAGATGCTCCACCCACGGATGGGTGGAACGGGTCATGGAGGACCCATAGGGCGGTTGCCAGCAGTCACAGGTCCCAACCTCCCACTAAGGTGCCCAGCCAAAGCAGTAACCTCCCCAGTAAACAGCTTAAACACTCTTACCTGGACGAGGCGCGATCCGTCGACTTCGCAAATGCGAGCCCAGCGCGTTACCACTATACTAGCCAGGAGGCTGTGAAAAGATAAACCAACCTTACAGCTTAATTGCTAAACTAGGAATGAACGCATTCTATCTGAATGTCTTTTTGTTCATATTACAGTTTCTCCCAACCTCACTCGTGACTTCCTTTTCACATTTAATTCAAATCCCAATCTAATTGGGCATCAACAGTAATCAAATAAACACATTACCTTATGTGAAAACATGAATCATATTTTACCTGACCAGGACTCGAACCTAGTACACAAAATTGCTGTGCCAAGGCGCTACCAACTACACCACAGAAGGTTAAAAGATAAACCAACCTTACAGCTTAACTGCTATACTAGGAATGAATGCATTCTATCTGAATGCCTTTTTGTTCATATTACAGTTTCTCCCAACCTCACACGTGGCTTTGTTTTGGCATTTAATTCAAATCCCAATCTAAGTGGGCATCAATAGTAATCAAATAAGCACATTACCGTATGGGAAAACATGAATCATATTTTACCCGACCAGAACTCGAACCTAGGACACATACTTACTGTACCAA
>JAXCGZ010017014.1:137500-150000 GCA_037179515.1 Halocaridina rubra
TGTTTTACTAACTGGATATTTCATCATGCTTTGAGTATTGTTTAGACTGCTTCTTCCCATCCACCTCCAAACTCTAGAACTTTCTTCCCTCTTCTGTCTTTCCTAATTCTTATAACCTATCTTCCTTCAAAAAATGGATCTATCGTCATCTCAGGGCCTAATCCTGCCATATCTCTAGGTCCTCAGTACTTCGATTATACATTCAGTCTGTTCTTTCCCTATTGTGTATCATTATCTCACCTCTGCCTTCTCCTTAGCATTTCACTTTTTCTTCGTCTTAATGTTTTCTTCGTGCCCGGGACTTTTTTGATAAGGGCAATTTTCTTGGCTGTCACGGTGTCACACTCTTAAATACACACACACACACACGCACACACACTAATCACACACACATGGACAAGGAAATGTTCAGAAATATTTATGTAACCTATGTGAGGCCAAAACTCGAATATGCAGCCCCCTTTTGGAATCCGCACTTGAAAAGGCACATAGCTAAGCTGGAAAAAGTTCAAAGACATTCCACGAAACTGGTGCCAGAAATACGCAATCTCCGTTATGATGAGAGGCTGAGGGAATTATACTTAGCATCACTCGAAGCTAGAAGATTGAGGAGGGGATATGGTGACAGTCTTTAAATTCCTTCATGGTTATGATAGAGTGCATAGGGATCGATATTTTGATATGGCTGGCTCTAGAACTAGAGGTCATAGTTTGAAGCTTCGTAAGAAAACTTCTTTGCAGAATGTAAGAAAATACTTTTTCAGTGTAAGAGTAGTTGGTAATTGGAATTGGCTAAGCGAGGAGGTAGTTAATGCTATCTCAATCCATAGTTTTAAGGACAGGTATGATAAGTATCACTAAGTATAAAATGGAACCGATGAGGAGACGGGAAGATACGAGCTTTGGGCTCTTTCCCGTAAACACAATTAGGTAATTACACAGCTTGACTACTCGGTGGCTGGAGTACAACTTCAAGAGACAGAAAATGAGAGAGATCTAGGAGTAAACATACTGGCAGATTTGTCTCCAGAAATACATATAAATGGCATAGTAAAGGCAGCATATGCATTCTTATCAAATGTAAGGGTAGCCTTCAGGCACATGGACAAGGAAATGTTCAGAAATATTTATGTAACCTATGTGAGGCCAAAACTCGAATATGCAGCCCCCTTTTGGAATCCGCACTTGAAAAAGCACATAGCTAAGCTGGAAAAAGTTCAAAGACATGCCACGAAACTGATGCCAGAAATACGCAATCTCCGTTATGATGAGAGGCTGAGGGAATTAGACTTAGCATCACTCGAAGCTAGAAGATTGAGGGGGGATATGGTGACAGTCTTTAAATTCCTTCATGGTTATGATAGAGTGGATAGGGATCGATATTTTGATATGGCTGGCTCTAGAACTAGAGGTCATAGTTTGAAGCTTCGTAAGAAAAGTTCTTTGCAGGATGTAAGGACATACTTTTTCAGTGTAAGAGTAGTTGATAATTGGAATTGGCTAAGCGAGGAGATAGTTAATGCTATCTCAATCCATAGTTTTAAGGACAGGTATGATAAGTATCAATAAGTATAAAATGGAACCGATGAGGAGACGGGAAGATACGAGCTTTGGGCTCTTTCCCGTAAACACAATTAGGTAATTACACAGCTTGACTACTCGATGGCTGGAGTACAACTTCAAGAGACAGAAAATGAGAGAGATCTAGGAGTAAACATACTGGCAGATTTGTCTCCAGAAATACATATAAATGGCATAGTAAGGGCAGCATATGCATTCTTATCAAATGTAAAGGTAGCCTTCAGACACATGGACAAGGAAATGTTCAGAAATATTTATGTAACCTATGTGAGGCCAAAACTCGAATATGCAGCCCCCTTTTTGGAATCCGCACTTGAAAAAGCACATAGCTAAGCTGGAAAAAGTTCAAAGACATGCCACGAAACTGATGCCAGAAATACGCAATCTCTGTTATGATGAGTGGCTGAGGGAATTAGACTTAGCATCACTCGAAGCTAGAAGATTGAGGGGGGATATGGTGACAGTCTTTAAATTCCTTCATGGTTATGATAGAGTGGATAGGGATCGATATTTTGATATGGCTGGCTCTAGAACAAGAGGTCATAGTTTGAAGCTTCGTAAGAAAAGTTCTTTGCAGGATGTAAGGAAATACTTTTTCAGTGTAAGAGTAGTTGATACTTGGAATTGGCTAAGTGAGGAGGTAGTTAATGCTATCTCAATCCAAAGTTTTAAGGATAGGTATGATAAGTATCATTAAGTATAAAATGGAACCGATGAAGAGACAGGAAGATACGAGCTTTGGGCTCTTTCCCGTAAACACAATTAGGTAATTACACAGCTTGACTACTCGATGGCTGGAGTACAACTTCAAGAGACAGAAAATGAGAGAGATCTAGGAGTAAACATACTGGCAGATTTGTCTCCAGAAATACATATAAATGGCATAGTAAGGGCAGCATATGCATTCTTATCAAATGTAAGGGTAGCCTTCAGACACATGGACAAGGAAATGTTCAGAAATATTTATGTAACCTAATTGAGGCCAAAACTCGAATATGCAGCCCCCTTTTTGGAATCCGCACTTGAAAAAGCACATAGCTAAGCTGGAAAAAGTTCAAAGACATGCCACGAAACTGATGCCAGAAATACGCAATCTCGGTTATGATGAGTGGCTGAGGGAATTAGACTTAGCATCACTCGAAGCTAGAAGATTGAGGGGGGATATGGTGACAGTCTTTAAATTCCTTCATGGTTATGATAGAGTGGATAGGGATCGATATTTTGATATGGCTGGCTCTAGAACTAGAGGTCATAGTTTGAAGCTTCGTAAGAAAAGTTCTTTGCAGGATGTAAGGAAATACTTTTTTAGTGTAAGAGTAGTTGATAATTGGAATTGGCTAAGCGAGGAGGTAGTTAATGCTATCTCAATCCATAGTTTTAGGGACAGGTATGATAAGTATCACTAAGTATAAAATGGAACCGATGAGGAGACGGGAAGATACGAGCTTTGGGCTCTTTCCCGTAAACACAATTAGGTAATTACACAGCTTGACTACTCGGTGGCTGGAGTACAACTTCAAGAGACAGAAAATGAGAGAGATCTAGGAGTAAACATACTGGCAGATTTGTCTCCAGAAATACATATAAATGGCATAGTAAGGGCAGCATATGCATTCTTATCAAATGTAAGGGTAGCCTTCAGGCACATGGACAAGGAAGTGTTCAAAAATATTTATGTAACCTATGTGAGGCCAAAACTCGAATATGCAGCCCCCTTTTTGGAATCCGCACTTGAAAAAGCACATAGCTAAGCTGGAAAAAGTTCAAAGACATGCCACGAAACTGATGCCAGAAATACGCAATCTCTGTTATGATGAGAGGCTGAGGGAATTATGCTTAGCATCACTCGAAGCTAGAAGATTGAGGGGGGATATGGTGACAGTCTTTAAATTCCTTCATGGTTATGATAGAGTGGATAGGGATCGATATTTTGATATGGCTGGCTCTAGAACTAGAGGTCATAGTTTGAAGCTTCGTAAGAAAAGTTCTTTGCAGGATGTAAGGAAATACTTTTTTAGTGTAAGAGTAGTTGATAATTGGAATTGGCTAAGCGAGGAGGTAGTTAATGCTATCTCAATCCATAGTTTTAGGGACAGGTATGATAAGTATCACTAAGTATAAAATGGAACCGATGAGGAGACGGGAAGATACGAGCTTTGGGCTCTTTCCCGTAAACACAATTAGGTAATTACACAGCTTGACTACTCGGTGGCTGGAGTACAACTTCAAGAGACAGAAAATGAGAGAGATCTAGGAGTAAACATACTGGCAGATTTGTCTCCAGAAATACATATAAATGGCATAGTAAGGGCAGCATATGCATTCTTATCAAATGTAAGGGTAGCCTTCAGGCACATGGACAAGGAAGTGTTCAGAAATATTTATGTAACCTATGTGAGGCAAAAACTCGAATATGCAGCCCCCTTTTGGAATCCGCACTTGAAAAAGCACATAGCTAAGCTGGAAAAAGTTCAAAGACATGCCACGAAACTGATGCCAGAAATACGCAATCTCTGTTATGATGAGAGGCTGAGGGAATTAGACTTAGCATCACTCGAAGCTAGAAGATTGAGGGGGGATATGGTGACAGTCTTTAAATTCCTTCATGGTTATGATAGAGTGGATAGGGATCGATATTTTGATATGGCTGGCTCTAGAACTAGAGGTCATAGTTTGAAGCTTCGTAAGAAAAGTTCTTTGCAGGATGTAAGGAAGCACTTTTTCAGTGTAAGAGTAGTTGATAATTGGAATTGGCTAAGCGAGGAGGTAGTTAATGCTATCTCAATCCATAGTTTTAAGGACAGGTATGATAAGTATCACTAAGTATAAAATGGAACCGATGAGGAGACGGGAAGATACGAGCTTTGGGCTCTTTCCCGTAAACACAATTAGGTAATTACACAGCTTGACTACTCGATGGCTGGAGTACAACTTCAAGAGACAGAAAATGAGAGAGATCTAGGAGTAAACATACTGGCAGATTTGTCTCCAGAAATACATATAAATGGCATAGTAAGGGCAGCATATGCATTCTTATCAAATGTAAGGGTAGCCTTCAGGCACATGGACAAGGAAGTGTTCAGAAATATTTATGTAACCTATGTGAGGCAAAAACTCGAATATGCAGCCCCCTTTTGGAATCCGCACTTGAAAAAGCACATAGCTAAGCTGGAAAAAGTTCAAAGACATGCCACGAAGCTGATGCCAGAAATACGCAATCTCTGTTATGATGAGAGGCTGAGGGAATTAGACTTAGCATCACTCGAAGCTAGAAGATTGAGGGGGGATATGGTGACAGTCTTTAAATTCCTTCATGGTTATGATAGAGTGGATAGGGATCGATATTTTGATATGGCTGGCTCTAGAACTAGAGGTCATAGTTTGAAGCTTCATAAGAAAAGTTCTTTGCAGGATGTAAGGAAACACTTTTTCAGTGTAAGAGTAGTTGATAATTGGAATTGGCTAAGCGAGGAGGTAGTTAATGCTATCTCAATCCATAGTTTTAAGGACAGGTATGATAAGTATCACTAAGTATAAAATGGAACCGATGAGGAGACGGGTAGATACGAGCTTTGGGCTCTTTCCTGTAAACACAATTAGGCAAGCAAAATTAGGTAATCACACACACACACACAAGGAATTTCTTGTTGCTCGCATAAATACTGGGTCAGAGAGCATTATAATAACTGTTGTATATAACCCACCAAGGAACCAGAATAGGCTAGAAGTTTATAAGGAAAGTCATATAAGTACTATTGAAGTCATAAACTCAGTTGTTAACATGGCACGGGAGAGAAAATGTGGGAATTTGATTATGGCAGATTTTAATCATAAAGAGATAGACTGGATAAATCTTGACCCACACAGTGGTGAGGACTCATTCGGGGCAAGATTCCTAGATCGTGTACAAGGCAATTTCCTACACCAACATGTAATGGAACCAACAAGGGCCAGGGGTGGGGATGAGCCATCACTGCTTGATCTAGTATTCACAGATAATGTGTTGGATATTGAAAAAATTTAGTATGAACCACCAATTGAAAAGAGTAACCACTGTGTGTTGTTGATGGAGTGTATCATTGAAGATATTCCACCTGAGAGTAGAGGCACTGAGGACATGAAGAGGAACTATCCGAAAGGAGATTACATTAAAATGAATGAGCTTTTTTGCAGTTATTGACTGGAGAACCTTATTTTACAACAAATCTGTACAAGAAATGTATGACATCTTTTGTGAGAAATATGGGAAGATAGTAGATTGCTGCATACCTTTCACCAAAGTAGGTGTAATTCATGCCAGAGAGAAATGGTTCGATAATGAGTGTAAAAGAGCTAAGGAGTAGAAAGACAAATGCTGGAAAAGGTATAGGAGGAGAAAACATAAATGCCTGGCAAACCTACAAAAGAGCAAGAAATGAATACCTAAGTAAAACAAGAGAGGCAGAGAGAGACTATGAGAGGGACATCACCAGAAATACATATAAATGGCATAGTAAGGGCAGCATATGCATTCTTATCAAATGTAAGGGTAGCCTTCAGACACATGGACAAGGAAATGTTCAGAAATATTTATGTAACCTATGTGAGGCCAAAACTCGAATATGCAGCCCCCTTTTGTAATCCGCCCTTGAAAAAGCACATAGCTAAGCTTGAAAAAGTTCATAGACGTGCCACGAATCTGGTGCCAGAAATACGTAATCTCAGTTATGATGAGAGGCTGAGGGAATTAGACTTACCATCACTCGAAGCTAGAAGATTGAGGGGGGATATGGTGACAGTCTTTAAATTCCTTCATGGTTATGATAGAGTGGATAGGGATCGATATTTTGATATGGCAGGCTCTATAGCTAGAGGTCATAGTTTGAAGCTTCGTAAGAAAACTTTTTTGCAGGATGGAAGGAAATACTTTTTCAGTGCAGAGTAGTTGAAAATTGGAATTGGCTAAGCGTGGAGGAAGCTAAATGCTATCTCAATCAATAGCTTTAAGGACAGGTATGATAAGTATCACTAAGTAGAAGATGGAACCGATGAGGAGACGGGAAGATACGAGCTTTGGGCTCTTTCCTGTAAACACAATTAGGTAATCACAATTAGGTAATTACACACGCACACACACAGACTCATTCGGGGCAAGATTCCTAGATTGCGTACAAGGGAATTTCCTACACCAACATGTAATGGTACCAACGAGGGCCAGGGGTGGGGATGAGCCATCACTACTTGATCTAGTATTCACAGATAATGTGTTGGATATTGAAAAAATTTAGTATGAACCACCAGTTGGGTAGAGTGACCACTGTGTGTTGTTGATGGAGTATATCATTGAAAATATTCCGCCTGAGAGTAGAGGCACTGAGGACATGAGGAGGAACTATCCGAAAGGAGATTACCTGTACATCAAAATGAATGAGCTTTTTGCAGTTATTGACTGGAAAACCTTATTTTACAACAAATCTGTACAAGAAATGTATGACATATTTTGTGAGAAAGATGGGAAGATAGTAGATTGCGGCATACCTATACCTGTCACCAAAGTAGGTGTAATTCATGCCAGAGAGAAATGGTTTGATAATGAGTGTAAAAGAGCTAAGGAGTGGAGAGACAAATGCTGGAAAAGGTATAGGAGGAGAAAAAACATAAATGCCTGGCAAACCTACAAAAGAACAAGAAATGACTACGTAAGTAAAAGAAGAGAGGCAGAGAGAGACTATGAGACTGAAGGCTAAAGAAAATTCCTAGCTTTTCCACAGCTTTATCAGAGGAAAACTGAAGGTAAAAGAGTAGGCTTTAAGGCTAAAGAGAGCGGATGGAAGCATCACTGAGATGGATGAAGAGATCTGCAAAGAATTGAACAAGGAGTTTCAGTCAGTATTTACAGTAGAAACTACCCCATCCCCTCAGATTGCAGAGATAGACGCTCAAGGGCCGGTATTAGAGAACATCAACCTTACAGCCACAGAGGTATGCAAAGCGCTGATGGAGTTAGATGTTCATAAAGCTACAGGTCCTGATGACATATCCCCTCATGTACTTAAAAAATGTGCACACTCAATATCAGTGGCACTAAGTATCATATTTAAAAAGTCATTACAGTCAGGGGAGATTCCAAGATGCTGGAAACAAGCAAACGTGGTACCTATCTTCAAAAAGGGAAGGAGGGATACGGCTCTGAACTATAGACCAGTTTCCTTGACCAGCATATTTTGCAAAGTTATGGAGAAACTACTAAGGAAACATATCTCTCTTCACTTGGAATCCTTCAACTTTTTGTCAGTGAGGCAACATGGCTTCAGAGAAGGTAGATCAACAGTAACAAACTTATTAGAATTTTATGATGAGGTAAGCCGAATCTTACAGGAAAGAGAGGGCTGGGCAGATTGCATATTCCTAGACTTCCAGAAAGCGTTTGGCACTGTTCCACATGAGAGACTTATTAGGAAGCTGCAAGCAATGGCTAGAATGGGTGGAAATGTCTTGGAATGGATAAAAACTTACTTAGAAGGAAGGGAACAGAGGGTTAGAGTAAGACACTCAGTGTCTGAATGGAGAAGAGTTAGTAGTGGAGTTCACAGGGTTCAGTTCTAGGGCCACTTTTGTTCCTTGTATATGTAAATGACCTACCAGAGTCTGTAAATTAATTAATGAATATGTTTGCAGATGATGCAAAGATTGTGAAGAAAGTAGGAAACGAGAACAATGGTAGAGAACTTCAGGAAGACCCAAATAGTCTGCATGAGTGGTCAGAAAAGTGGCTAATGAAATTCAATGCTTCAAAATGTAAGGTAATGAGAATGGGTACAAGTGCAAGAAGGCCCAAGCTTGACTACTCGGTGGCTGGAGTATAACTTCAAGAGACAGAAAATGAGGGAGATCTAGGAGTAAACATATTGGCAGATGTGTCTCCAGAAATGCATATAAATGGCATAGTAAGGGCAGCATATGCCTTCTTGTCAAATGTAAGGGTAGCCTTCAGGCACATGGACAAGGAAATGTTCAGAAATATTTATGCAACCTATGTGAGGCCAAAACTCGAATATGCAGCCCCCTTTTGGAATCCACACTTGAAAAAGCACATAGCTAAGCTTGAAAAAGTTCAAAGACATGCCACGAAACTGGTGGCAGAAATGCGTAATCTCAGTTATGATGAGAGGCTGAGGGAATTAGACTTAGCATCACTCGAAGCTAGAAGATTGAGGGGGGATATGGTAACAGTCTTTATATTCCTTCATGGTTATGATGGAGTGGATAGGGATCGATATTTTGATATGGCAGGCTCTAGAACTAGAGGTCATAGTTTGAAGCTTCGTAAGAAAACTTCTTTGCAGGATGTAAGGAAGTACTTTTTTTAGTGTAAGAGTAGTTGGCAATAGGAATTCGCTAAGCAAGGAGGTAGTTAATGCTAACTCAATCCATAGTTTTAAGGACAAGTATGATAAGTATCAATAAGAACAAAATGGAACCAATCAGGAGATGGGAAGATACGAGCTTGGTGCTCTTTTCCGTAAGCACAATTAGGTAACCACATACATACATACACACACACACACACACACACACACACACACACACACACACACACACACACACACACACACACACATATATATATATATATATATATATATATATATATATATATATATATATATATATATATATATATATATATATATATATATATATATATATATATATATATATATATGTATATATATATATATATATATATATATATATATATATATATATATATATATATATATATATATATATATATATATATATATATATATATATATATATATATATTTTTTTTTTTTTTTTTTTTTTTTTTAAGAGTGTGACACAGGACAGACAGAAATTGCCCTCATCAACAAAGGCCCGGGCACGAGAAAATACCAAGACGAAGGAAAAGAAAAAGGTTAAGGGCAAGGCAGAGATGAGGTAATGTCACACAAAGGAAAACGACAGACAGAAAAAAACAGTCAAAGTAAAGAGGACCCAGAGATATGGAGGACTAGGCTCTGAGATGACGATAAATCTGCTTTTTGAAGGATGAAAGGTCATAAGAATTAGGAAAGGCAGAAGGAGGAAGAGAGTTCCAGAGTCTGGAGGTAGATGGTAAGAAGCAGTCGCTGCACCGACCAATCCGTGAGCTACAAATCTCCACACAGTACCTGTGAGATGAGGCTGCTTGGCGAGTGTTACGCGGCCTCAACAGTGGAGGAGGGATGCAACTCGCCAACTCATCAGAGCAGCGATGGAAGTAGTGGCGATAGAAAAGTGAAAGGGAAGATACCTTACGGCGAAGAGAGAGAGAATCCAGGTTAGAAGTAAGAGAAGGATCATTAATGAGTCTAACTGCCTTAGATTCAACCCTATCAAGAAGATAAGTAAAGGAAGAAGCACCCCAGATGTGTGAGCAGTATTCTAAGCAGGGGCGGATAAGACCTTTGTAAATTTTAAGTAACTGCAATGAGGAAAAGTAATAACGAAAACGAAACAAAATCCCCAATTTTTTGGATGAAGATTTAGAAATTTGGATTATGTGATTCCTCCAAGACAAGTTAGAGGCTATATGGATTCCTAATATATTGATAGAGTTAAGAGGGTAAATTTCATTAGTTTCGAAAACAATAGGGTTATCAGGATGAGAAGAAGATAAAGAGATAGCCAGAAACTGTGTCTTGGAGGCATTGAATTTAACTAAATTTTGAGTACCCCATTCAGATACTCTCTGCAAATCGGAGTTAAGAGTAGAAGAAAGAGTGATGCGAGATTGATTACGAGTAACAGATGAAGGTTGTGAAGAAAAGGCAGAGGAAAAGTGAAGGGTAGAATCATCGGCAAAGGCATGAAGAAGAGAGGAAGATGGGGATTGTAGAAGATCATTGATGAAGAGAAGGAAGAGAGTAGGTGAAAGAACAGAGCCCTGTGAAACACCACTGGAAACAGAGAAAGGGCTAGATGTCGCGCCATCAACAACTACAGATATAGAACGGTCAGTAAGAAAACTGGAAATCAGAGAACAGAAAGAAGGGGTAAAGCCGTAGGCAGGGAGTTTGGCCAACAGAGCCTTGTGCCAGACTCTGTCAAAAGCCTTAGAGATATCAAGGGCGACGACAAAGGATTCCCCATAGTTCCTCAGAGAAGATGACCATACATGAGTAAGATAGGACAGGAGATCACCAGTGGATCTTGCCTTGCGGAAGCCGTACTGGTGATCGGAGATAAGTGAGTTAGATTCAAGGCGTTTCAAGAAGTGAGCATTGAGCAAAGTTTCGAAAACTTTAGCAATAGAGGATGTTAGAGCAATAGGTCGGTAGTTAGAAGGAATAGAGCGGTCACCCTTCTTTGGAACAGGTTGAACTAGAGCATGCTTCCAAGATGAAGGATAGATACTGGTTGACAGAATGAGGCAAAAAAGACGGCAAAGCACAGGAGCCAATTTCATCTGCAAACTCCTTACGGAACCTTGCAGGGATACCATCGGAACCAGATGCCTTGTTTGTCTTTAGTGAGCGAAGAACCTTATGAACTTTGCGTGAAGAAAGGATAAGGGAGGGCATAGGGTTAGAGAGGGGAAAAGACTGAGGAAAAGGTGCGCTGGAATCATTGATAGAAGAGTTGGCAGAAAAATGAGAGCCAAAGAGAGTGGCTTTGTCAGTGGGAGAGCAAGCTATAGAACGAATGAGAGGGGGAAAGCTTGAGTTACAGAAGTTTTTGGAGAGGTTTTTGGCTAAAGACCAGAAGCATTTGTCAGTGGGAGAGGAGTTAAGGTCATCAACTTTCCTTCTTATAAAGGAAGCCTTAGACCTTCGAATCTGACCTGTACAGTGATTCCTAGCTATAATAAAAGCGGAGCGAGTTAAATCGGAAGGAGAGGCTTGATAAGATCGGTGAGCCTGATTCCTAGCCTGGATAGCCATGGAGCAGGCACGATCAAACCAAGGTTTAGGGGGAGAGAAAGTTTTTGTAGAAGAGGGGATGTACGCCTCCATTCCCGCGGTCACGATCTCGGCAACTTTTACAGCTACCCGATCAGGGTTGCGGGACCGAAAGCAGTAGTCATCCCATGGGGAGTCAAAGAGAAAGTTACGCAAATTTTCATATTGGGTTCGCTCGAAGTGCCAAAGGCGGCGTTGAGTAGGAGGGATTGGTGGTGGGGGAGCGAAAATGGAAGAGACAGAGATCATGGAGTGGTCAGATTTACCAAGAGGGGAAAGCACAGAATAAGAGTAGTTTGAAGGGTTAGAAGTAAAAAATAGGTCAAGAGTGTTTGCAGCATGTTCGTGACGATCAGGAACGCCAGTAGGATGTTTGATAATTTGCTCCAGATCGTGAGTAATAGAGAAAGCAAGAGCCTCGCTTCCTCCCACATCAGCGTGAGAAGAATGAAGCCACTCACTTTGGTGTACATTGAAGTCTCCAATGTAGAGAACTTCGGCATGTGGGTGAGAAGATAGCAAGGACTCATGGCACGAGGAGAGCTATTCAAAGAAAGACACAAACTCGGTGGAGTTTGGAGAACAGTAGCAGAAGCAAAGGATGATAGTGGTAGTGGAGAGATAGACTTTTAGCCAGAGTACATCAAAGTCAGGAGATTCAAGGTCCATGAGCCTCACAGTAGGAGTGTTAATGTTGCAGTAAGCACAGACCCCACCTTTGGAACGAAAACGAGTATACAGATTATAGTGGGAGATTTGGAAAGGGTCAGTGGAAGCATGTATAGACAACTGGGTTTCAGATAGGAGGAGGAGGTTAGGGAGGAAAGTGCCCAAGTGCTGTTCCACAGACGAAAGATTAAGAGTTCAGCCCACGAATGTTTGAATAGTGAAGGGTGAAAGAAGCAGATCTATTGGGAGGTGCAAGGTTAAGAGCAGAACCATTACTACCACCAGGCGTGTCTGCCCTCAAGC
>JAXCGZ010017014.1:155000-215275 GCA_037179515.1 Halocaridina rubra
TGTCATTTCTACAGACTGAAATATTTTTCTTTTCAATAGATGAACATCTGGGAGGAAGTTTTAGCATTTGAGTAGGTTTTTGTTGCATATCTATGTATTGCCATATGCAGTTCATTAGAATTTTTTTAATTTTGTGGTCAGATAAGAGATTTTAACTTTAGAGATATTCTTCCATTTTTATGCTGCTTTCGTACATTCCTTAGAATTTTGTTTTTCATTTCTTGGTCAGAAAAATGGACATTTTTATTTCTTCCATTGTTATACAGTCTTATTCCATTTCCTAGAAAAAAATTTCACTGTGATTAGTAAAGAAGTAATTTTAACTGGGATATTTTCCATTTTTTATGTAAATTTATGCCATTCCTGTACTTTGAAAAACTGTTTTCATTTGACGAACCTCTTTCAGGTTTGCGATTTTGTACCTCAATGTCCAGATCAAAGTGATGAGAGATGGTGTGCAAACTGTGATTTCACCAGAGATTTATGTGGGTGGCATATTACTGAAGCAGTCAATGACCCTTCAATATTCTGGTGGCAAAGAATTATCGATGGTATGTGTTTTTCTGTTTTATGTGTTACTACTAATTCCCGTTTGATTTGGGGTGGATAAAGACATATTTTAGCTGGGGAATTAAGGCTGGATTCCCTTCATAACACCCTGCAGTGGGCTCGAACATATTTTTGCCACTTACCTAATTGAGCACTCTAACCACAGCGTTACAACAATTCCAATTCTCTTATTGAGTGAGAGCTTCAAAGAACAAAATATTGTCAGGGTCTCAAAGCAAATGTTGGCTCATGAATACAGACATACGTTTCAAAAGGTGAACGGTAGATGAACATCATATACAGTATTTACTGTATAGAGAAACTAATACTGTGCAGTATGCAATACCTCTGTTGCACTGCCTTAATTTTTTATATATATATATATATATATATATATATATATATATATATATATATATATATATATATATATATATATATATATATATATATATATATATATATATATATATATTTATATATATATATATATATATATATATATATATATATATATATATATATATATATATATATATATATATATATATATATATATTAATAGTAATTTTATAATAATAATAAAGTAATAATAATAATATTCTTCATTTTATGTGTCACTGTTACATCACGTTAAAGGGAAAAGCAGACGAATTGAAGCTACATAATAAAGGCTGAATTCCCTTCCTATCACCTTGCTGTTGACTCATACGCAGGTCTGTCACCTTCTGAATCGAGCATTCTACCTCTGTGCTGCAGAGGTAATAGTAATAATAATAATAATAATAACAATAATAATAATAGTGATAATAATAAAGTTTTAACACAACTTAATTTTTTTAGATTCAGTTGTACAAGAAGATAAGCATCACATCCACATGGAAGTGCAACTGAAGACTGGATCAGTTCCCAATAATCCTAGACTAATAACTCGTCTGTTACGTCCGGCTCATCATATGTGCTCACTGTATCTCGACTATAAACTTTACATTCCAAGTGGGCCAGGTAATTATGTTCAGTTTCATAATATGCAAAATGTTCCTTTTTAGCTTATACTGTATTTCTAATTTAGAGTTCTTTGTTACTTCCTTTTACTTACTTTTCTTTCAAATAATGTAACATATCATATTGAAATATTCTGGATGGCCAAAATTGTGATAAAAGAACCAGTCAGCTTTAAAGATTATTCACCCTACCTCATATCTTTTGTCATTAATTTATGGCAATATTGAAATATTCATGAGGATGGTATTGCTATCATATCTCTCTCACCCTATTCCATTTAGATCCTTGCTACAACATGAACGAAAGCCGCGTGTGGAATTCTTTTGCCGAAACCACCGGGGATAATATTTTTTGTACATTTTCAGTAAATTATTTGTAGATTCTTAAAGAATAGATGACTTAAAATTATAAATTATATAACTAAATATGTCAGTAAAGCAAGGAATATATTTCAGTACAGAATAATATTTCTTTACAGAACCCCAATTAAATATATATCTGGAACACGAAGCATCAGATTTCACCTTGCTATTCAGGGTCCAGCATTCGATTGAGGAATGGCAGCAACTTCAATTGCCTCTAGGAGCCATTACTTCTGATTTCCAGTTATTAATTGAAGTTAGTCAGAGTGCTGACCCGAATGCAGTTGCCGCTGTTGACGAGATTCGATTAACCAATTGCTGGCCCCCTGGAACTTGTGGAGATCTACCAGATGGTTATGTATTGTGTAGCAACGATGTCTGTATCCCTTCAGATGCAGTCTGTGACTTTACAAATGACTGTGGTGACTATTCTGATGAAGCCTCTTGTGGTAAGTATATGAAAATAATTGTTTTCTAATCTAAAACAGGTATGTAGGGTTAATAAGTATGTTTATAAAACATTAATTTACTCTAATTAGGAAATAAGGTTTGATTAGTTTTATGAAAGATTTGTCACAGATGTAACTTCCTAGATAAGAAATGTCCAGTTTCCAAGATATAATCAATTAATGAAGTCTTTTGTAAATTCTGGGGTCCCTCTGAACTTCCTGAAAGATAATTAGAGAATCTTAAGGAGATAGAAATAAGTAGATATTACCTATAAACTAGGTTAGAAAGACTTACAGAAAAAATTTAAAGAATTAGTGCCTTGAACACCTAAGATCATAACTGTAAATTACATGGTAATGCCTTTAAATACATTATACTTTTACATTTCTAATGAACAAAAATTTGGAATTTTGGCTTGAGCTTCTGCATTCTGTGTAATTCAAGGAGGGAATGGGATTTTACATGTTCAGAATTGGGTGACCTAGTCTCTTAGGCTGTGAACTGTTAGCCTTTTTGATGCAGAGTATATATGTACAATCATATGACCCATGTACTTTGCTTATGTCTGTATGGCTTAAAATTTTCAGAGAATTATCCAATGAGATGTGATTTTGAGAGAGCATTTTGCGGCTGGCATACTTCCACCTTCAATTCGACATTGTCGAGAAAGAGCCCCATCCCGCCATTCAGAGATCATTCTGTCAACACCGGCGATGGTCATCACATCGTTTTCTTATCTGATGTACCTGCAAAGAGTTATATCACAAGTCCAATCATCCAGCCATCTGAGAATTGTTTGGTAAGGAAGAATATGCGATCACTCATTATTTTTGTACTATCAGTATGTTATGCATATTAGCTTATTTCAGGGTCTTGTGAAGAAGAGGAACTCTAGGTAGCTCCAGGGTTATTTATATTTATAGAGCAAGTCACCTAAACATAACTAAGCTAACCCAATAGTTTAAGGCTTTTTATTAAACTTTACATGCAGTTCTAGGGTTTCTTCATCTTTACAAGATCCTTTCTCACATAAAAATCCTTTTTTATTTGAGTTGAGAAGTAGAATATTCTGTCAGTAATCAACGTTGTATTTTTTTCTTTGTATGATTACAGTCATCTGCTGAGTGACAGAAAAAGGTCGGTATGTATGAAAAAAATCTCTAACCAGTACCTTACAATGCCCTCTAATACACCAGCCTACCTTAAATTTTCATTTCCAGCTGCGTGTATATTACGTTGTTGCTGGGGCAAGTACAACTTATTTGAATATCAAATTGATCTCATCGGATACATTTTTGACTGTTGAGTCTGACATTATAACAGCTTATGAACAAGAGGTCTTCTACTGGCAGCGATATGTGAAGGCTTTCACGTACACAGATGGTGGATTTTATGTAAGTTTCTAAAAAGTAATTTACCTTCATACACAGTTTTTTATTAAGATCAAACTGGTCAAAGCACTTGACACCAGAAGTGCCTGACACATGTTCAAGCCCAAGTATAAAATGGAACGGATCAGGATACGGGCAGATACGAGCTTTGGGCTCTTTCCCGTAAACACAATTAGGTAATCACAATTAGGTAATCACTACAGGATGCTAGGAAGAGTATCCAGCCTTAATTCCCTAGTTCCAACCTGTCTGCGTCCACCTCCCATTCGAAAACTAATTAATAGTGACAACAGCAGCCTAGTAGAAAAGAGAATAATATAAAGGAAGAAACCTCTCTGATATGTATGCATTTATTTATTTCTGTAAGGGAACAAAGACCTTTACACTATTCTGGGTACTGTATTAAACAGTGCATTTACATAATTCAACATTGAACCAATCAATTACTGGACATGTACATAGTATAATGTAAAAGTTTTGGGCATTTTTGTACGAATGAATATACACATACATATCAGAGTAGATTACATATCAGCATCAGTTTCATCCTACTAAGGATCTATATTGATAGAATTATATATTAAGTAAAATGACAAGCCCAGTTACCATGTGGAGGCCCTTTGTTCCTAGTGATTAAGAGGGGTGATTAAGGTATATTAGCTTCTGTTGAATATGTGCTTTAACTCGGCCACCCCCCTTACCACAGGGATTGTGGCCACATGTATGTAAGAACACAAGCCATAGCATTTACTGGAATAAATTGCATGAGAGCTCAACTTTGGAAGGGACAAAGCTGTGCTTGAACCCACCGCAGATGGCTAGGAAGGGCATCCAGTCTTAATCCCCCTTCGAGCTCCAACCTGCTTGTGTCCACCCCCACTTAAAAGGGAAAAATAATTACATAAAACGGCAAAAACAACATATTGCAGGACATGTCCTTCACCACAAATGAATATGTGCTTTTCATAGACTCTGTATACATAAAATCGGTTTATAGGTCCTTGATTCCTCAAATCGTGTCTGCATATGACATAATTCAGAATATCAAATAGTAATGCTATGATTTTTCCTGTTTCTTTTATTATTGACATTAAAGCTGAACCTTGAAGCAGACATACAAGATCGTGGTTATATTGCCATAGATGATATTTCTCTAAGTCCCGAATGCATGATTCAAGGTCCAACACAGTTCCCACCAACTGTCAGCCCCACGTCAGGTCCATGTCCACCTGGAGAATACTTCTGTGAATCAGGCGAGAACTGTTTACCATTTACTAAGGTAAGTATCATATAAAAAAGTTTAGTTATTAATGGCATGAGGGTGTGATGCCCTGTATAGGAAAGGTTTTGAGAGCCAAGAATGTTAGAGGAGTGCAAGAGGTAGATAGAGTTGAAAGCCATAATATATAACCTACTCTGACATATGTCAATGAGTGAAATCAAAACCACAGGAAGTTATTGGGATAAAATAGAGTCTGGCTTTGGAAAATTGTATGGACAGTGGGCTTCATTTTGTTCACTATATTTGTAGTGCACATGGTTAGATGTGGTTCACTGTATATATCGTACATAAGTGTGACCGAGAGCAAAAATTGATGAATAACGAAGTGGAAGTGAGTTTTCATTTTTCTTAGGGTACTTTTTTGCTCTTTGGTTGGTTGGATAACTTTTTTACTCTGGCCGGAGAAGACATTATAAATATTCAACAAGAACTTCCTGTTTATTGTTTGCCAGCAATCAGGGTTCATCCTCTAGTTTGTAGCTATGTATCTTGAGATATGATGCTTATACAATATAGGCACATGAATTTTACATTTTCAGCGCCACACGTATATATATATATCACTTCTAATGAATGACCATACATCTTTTGGAATGGACTATTGTTGAACTGTTATATTTAAGTGCAGGTTTACATGTTAGAGCATTTTTTTTAGACTCAAATACTCACTATATGCAGTTCATGACATTAAAATTCATACAAAGTCATCTAGCTAATTTCAAATTCCCGATTAAATGCAGGTTTGTGATTTTGATATCGACTGCGGGATAGGTGAGGATGAAGAATTTTGCGGTTCATCAACGTTTGAATGGAACACCGGTGGATGGTATGACACCAGCGATGGTCTTTATAAATGGAGTAGGGTCAATGCCAGTGCCGCATTTGGTCCTAATGATACTGCTCCTGCTAATGACCACACCAACTCAGGTGCTGCTCCAGGGTATTACTTGTGGGCTGCTGCTAAAAATGCAGGTAAGGTTTTGTCCTTCGGTAGTTTACAGTAGAAAAATACTTACATATACAGTGGCCGCAATCCCTCTTGTAAGGAGGGTGTGGTTGATTCAAAGCTTTTAAAGCTCACACATTCACCAGAAGCTAATTTACCTGGATCACTCCCTGCTTTTACTCTACTCTGTTGAATATATTTTATTTGAATGTGTAGAATTTAAACAAAAAATCTAGATGCTGTTGCTGAAAAATACCAAGAGGAAAATCTATCATAGTTTTTTTACATTTGATGAAATTCAGACTTACATTATCAATTTCTTCTTATTTAAAGTATGTCTGCAGAAAAATAGGTTAATTTAACTGGTATATATAAATTGATCATTTATTATAACTGTTGCCAAACAGGGTATCCAGAAGGAACAGCTGTTATGATGTCCCCTGAAGTGGGTCCTCCTGGTATGCAATGTTCTTTACAATTTTGGTATCATTGCAAAAACAAGAAGCCCATCTTAAGTGCCACATTATATACAGCCAATTATTCAAGAGAACAAATTAACCAACAAACATTTGGGTGTTCGTCTAACCAAGAATGGAGACATGCTTACATCTACGCTGGAGATCAGAATACAACGATTGTTGTGAGTAAAATTTGAGTTTTCATAAGAAAGTACATTACTTGACCATTAAATTTTTCTGTGAATTAAGCAAATATATAGATGAGCACTACCAAAATGAATAAGAATAGAGATTTCACATGTCATCTGGATTGTACATTACTTGACCCTTAAAGACTTTTGTGAATTATCCAGATATAATATGGGTACGCCTTGCCATGATATGGACATGTATGATATCGTGCTATTAGAATATTGCATTTTCTTTTTACCTGCACTCACCTCAGATATTCCCTTTAAAGATTGTGAAGGATATCATTTTGGTCGTATATTGTTGGTCTTAGGAAGAAAAGAAATTTACTTAGTAGGTCTGCAGACTATATTGAGAGAGGGTGCACCAAAACTTTACCTTGTTACTGAGAATGGGATGAGTCGTGTCTCAAAACTAAAGTTATATGTACATGGCGCCTTACTACTCCACTGATTTGAACATTGGAAATCCGAAGACAGCTGAAATATTTTTCTTAATACTTCAGCAAATGTGTAAGGTTTGAAAGGTAGCACAGTATATATCTATCTATTTATCTATATAGAAAAGCCATAATCCACCTTATAGAGGGAATGGCAGAGTTAGAGCAAAAAAAATTTTTTTTGTTAAGAGTAAAATACAGAGAAGATTCCCAGTCCCCTCGCTCATCCCCAATGTATATACAGTAGAGCTACTTTAATATCATATATTTTAGGCTGAAATGCGAAGTCTGTTGTTTGAGAGCAGAAACGACCCTGTCTTGTATGATGTTGCCATCGATGACGTATCTTACACTTCCTGCTCTAAGAATGAACCAAATGCTGATGTAAGATAACCTTTATTCCTCCATAAACGTTATGTACTGTCCATAATTATATACAAGTATTTCATTACTGATTATAAAAAATTATAATACTTAAAATTGTTAAAATGATGGTTTAGTGTTTTATGTTATTTCTTAGAGAGAAAAATAATAATATGTTTTTCAAGAAAAACAGAAGTAGTTTACAGATTTTTTGTAATTTAAAAAATACATTCATATCAAATTTATCAGATTGACATTGAATGTACGTTTGACGAGCCCTGTGGACTCTACAACAATCATCAAGATGACATAGACTGGATACGAGTCGTAGAGCAATTCAGTAAGTTTGTAATAATACAAAGTCGTGTTAACACTCAGTAGTTTAGGAGGATGACAGTTACAGATATATTGAAGTGAATATAAATGCAAAGGGAAACCAGGAAACAGAGATAAACCTTAGAGTAAAACCAAGAAGTGAACTTCCTCTGAGTTGAGGCCATCTTCCTGACTTTGGTGCAGAAGGCATCATATGTGCAAGAAATTCATAAATATTATAATTCATGTCATACAGTCTTACTTATAATTGAGTTATACACTAATTAGGATTACATAACCATAAAAATTCTTCTTACTACACAGATAGCTACATGATGGTGAAAGGGCCTCATTCTGGAGCTACAGCCATACTACAGTCCTGGTGGCGAAGTGCCTCTGTTGGCATTTGTGTTTCATTCAGGTATATAGTATAAGATTGGACTGGGAAATATTTGCTGATACATTGTGGACACGTTGACAGTGTTTCTTACTAAGCATTTTCAAAGTCAATAAAATATATATTATGAAAAACATGTACTATATCGGAATTTCCTTTACTGATTTGAAAAAATGAATAAGTATCGTATGGAATTATGTTTCCCTCTAATACTCGACCACTAAAATTGTACTTAATGGTGACATATTACTATGTAAAGTTAGAAAAGATGACCTCTGTATCCCATTGAGCTAGGCATTATATATCCACTATTACTTTCCCTTTGTTGGGGCCGGAAGATTTGTATTCTGTTGCTGTTTTATTCCTTTCATATTCATGTCGAAGCTGTTAGAGAGAAGCAAGAGATGTCGGCCTCTACACCTGACCAACTTTGTAGACATAATGAGTAATCACATCATCCAAATTTCTAAATCTTCATCCAAAATATTGGGGGTTTTGTTTCGTTTTCGTCATTGCTTTTCCTCTTTGCAGTTACTTAAAATTTACAAAGGTCTTATCCGCCCCTGCTTAGAATACTGCCTACACATCTGGGGTGCTTCTTCCTTTACTTATTTTCTTGATAGGGTTGAATCTAAGGCAGTTAGACTCATTAATGATCCTTCTCTTACTTCTAACCTGGATTCTCTCTCTCTTCGCCGTAAGGTATCTTCCCTTTCGCTTTCTATCGCTACTACTTCCATCACTGTTCTGATGAGTTGACGAGTTGCATCCCTTCTCCACTGCCGAGGCCGCGTAACACTCGCCAAGTGGCCTCATCTCACAGGTACTGTTTGGAGATTTGTAGCTCGCGGATTGGCCGGTGCAGCAACTGTTTCTTCCCATTTACCTCCAGACTCTGGAACTCTCTTCCTCCTTCTGTCTTTCCTAATTCTTATGACCTTTCATCCTTCAAAAAGCAGATCTATCGTCATCTCAGAGCCTAGTCCTCCTTATCTCTGGGTCCTCTGTACTTTGACTTTTTTTCTGTGTCGTTTTCCTTTGTGTAACCTTTTTCTTTTCCTTCGTCTTGGTATTTTCTCGTGCCCGGGCCTTTATTGATGAGTGCAGTTTCTGCCTGTCACGGTGTCACACTCTTAAAAAAAAAAATCAACTATAAATATTGGTCTATCTGAAGAACCAATTGCACTATGAGCTCAGGCCTGAAAGTATTCACACATAGACGTTTTCTTGAAACTGCATCTTAATTAGAAAACTAAGAATAAAATATGCCTCACGGCAGAAAAGCTTTGCCCACTTTCACTGTGATTGACCCAAGCAGGGTAGTTGGAGGGAAATGTGGGTGCTCTTTATTCCCAAGTTGCTAAGAGGTGTGACGTAGGTATATTTAGTTGTGACAAATGTGTGCTTTGACTCAGCCATCTCCATACAAGGGGGTTGCGGCAAGTGTATATGTATTATACATGTAAGAATAAAATCTCGTTCTCTTTCTCCTTGTTCACAGGTATTTCATTGAAGGACGTGCTAATTTCACAATTACTCGTGTCCTGAAGGACGGAACCTCTCCAGAAATTATTTGGATGTCAGATGGTAGCATGAATTATCTTGACTGGCGAATTCATCATCTTAGTATTTATTCTTACCTAGACTACCAGGTAAAACCACTTAAGAAAATAGAATGTGATTATAAATATGCTGTCACAGCACCCATCATTTGTAGATTCGTGCACAATGAGTGCAAAACTAAAGTTTGGTTGTCTAATATCTTTATATTCATCTTTCAATATCTTTACCGTTTTATGTGTCCTTATTCATCCCCAGTTGAATGGGGGCAGACACAGGCAGGTTGGAGCTTGGGAATTAAGGCTGATTGTCCTTCCTAATACCCCATAGTAGGCTCAAAGATGGAATTGTTACTCCCCGAGTTAAATGCTCTAATCACTGCACTACCCCAATGCCCTATATGTCAGTCTATCTGTCTGTTACTTTATTTATCTCTCCATCTATCTTTCTTTACCAAACTTTCTGGTATTCAATCTATCTTTCTATATAGCTATTTATCCATCATTCATTTATTTACGATATTATATCTAACCGCATGGGAACCTTAGTAGTGAGGTGGTTAAAGCACTTGACTCGGGAAGTGACTAAATCCCATTCAAATGGTGTTTAATAGTGACGTATAAAAGGCAAACAACATTCTATTTGTACACTTTTCTTTAGCTTCATTGCCTCATTCTTGTTACAAACTTTCTATCTGAAAATGACCATAAAACTCCTCACAATCTCACCTGCATATCCTGTTTTTGACACCAGGATGGGCTAAAAAAAATAAATCTACCCTCATTGGGCCTGGGCACAAGGAAAACAGAGAGAGAAACAGAGATGGGAGTATTGTGACTTGTCAGATATGAAGGGATAATAAGACATGTGTAAAGAATATCCAAGAATATTCGGTGTTGATGTAGGCATAGAAAGAGAACCATAACTGAAGGAAGACTTAACATAGAACTATCCTGGACAGTCTTATTTAAGTCCACAAGACCCTTCAGCTGTTGTATCTCAACAGGCAATTTGTGCCATGGGCTAGACTACTAGTTTCTGTGCTTATATTCTAAATATTTTTCATGAGTGTCTCATACGGTAACTCCTTGCTAGATTGCACGAGTCGGGAAGTGAAAAGCTGACTAATGCAGCTTCAATCCTGCTGCAGGCAATAGGAAGGGCATCCAGCCTTAATCCCCTGTTATATCGATAATGTCTGAGTCCACTCCCATTCAAATGGAAACTGTGACACATAACGGTACAAATATATATATATATATATATATATATATATATATATATATATATATATATATATATATATATATATATATATATATATATATATATATACACCTAGTTTGCTTTTTACCCATGTTTATAATCCGCGAAATTGGAATAACACCCCAAAAAAATAATAGTAAAAAAATACGAAATACACAAATAATGCCCATGCAAAAAAATTCGAAAAAAAAAATTCATTCTAGTAAATAATTGATCACCTCGGAGGCAGTTTTCCGCCATTTTGCCATGTGCTTCAGTGTCTCTTTACCCAGCATACTGTTTGGATATGTTGATTATTCTAACTGTGTTTGTGTTAAGGTTTGTATATCGTCAGGAAAAAGATGTGCGAGAGCGCATCATCTGATACGGAGGCGGCAAAACATTTGCAGATAGAGGCTCGTTCCCCTGCATCCTCCTTCACTTCTACCACTTAATGCAATCGGATATTATGAAGAGAATGGAAAAAAAAGCATTAAGAACAAACAAACTTGCGATATAGTATCCTCAGGGGAATAGCATGCGAGGGTGCATCAGCTGATACGGAGGCGGCAAAACGTTTGCAGATAGATGTTCGTTCTCTCGCATCCTCCTCCACTTCTACCTCTTAATGCGATCGGATATTATGGAGAGAATGTAAAAAAGGCTAAGTACAGTATGTGGATGAGCATTAAGAACAAACAGCAAACAAACTTGCAATGTAATATCGTCAGGGAAATAGTGTGCGAGTGTGCATCAGCTGATAAGGAGGTGACAAAACGATTGCAGATAGAAATTCGTTCTCCCGCATCCTCCTCCTCTTCTACCACTTAATGCGATTGGATATTATGGAGAGAATGGAAAAAAAGCATTAAGAACAAATAGCAAACAAACTTGCGATATAAGATCGTCAGGGAAATAGTGTGCGAGTGTGCATCAGCTGATATGGAGGCAGAAAAACGTTTGCAGATAGAGATTCGTTTTCCCGTATCCTCCTCCTCTTCTACCGCTTAATGCGATCAGATATTATGGAGAGAATGGAAAAAAAGCATTAAGAACAAACAGCAAACAAACTTGTCATATAATGTCGTCAGGGAAAAAGCGTGCAAAAGCAAAAACTTTTGCAGATAGAGCTTCGTTCTCCCACATCCTTGTGTTCACCGCCACCATGCACGTCCCAGTTTATGCATGTTGCCCACCGTATAATAGAGTGCATTAATTTGTTTACTGTACAGTAAATCTGTATATCTTTTATACTGTACACTATTTGCATGTTAATATAATAACTACAGGTCTTTCTGCTTTGTTATGTACTTATAAAATATGCTTTACTTATCTTATATCTTTGATATAGTGTGTCTATGTATGGTTGTGAAATGTATCTATGCCCATTATCATTTTCTTATTGAAAATGACTCGTTGCATTACGCGATTATTACATTACGCGGCACTTCTGAGAACCTCTCTTCGCGTTATTCTAAGAAGTAGGTATATATATATATATATATATATATATATATATATATATATATATATATATATATATATATATATATATATATTTATATGTAACTCTACCAAGTGATGGTTTGTGACAAGTAGTGTATCCTCTTTTTCAATTTTGTAATGTATCAATTTATTTTATGTAGCTTTGGTTTACTGGCCAGAACATCACCTCATCTCAGCGCATAAAGATTGATGATGTGCAGATATATTCCGGAAAATGCCCAGCGCAGTTGACTTGTACTTTTGAGGAAATGAATGACTATTGCTTTTGGGAAAACAGACCCATTGGTGGATCAACTTTGGACTGGATGTTGGCTAATGGTTTGGAACATATAGCAAACACTCCAGAGTAAGTATTTTACTATTTTATATAATTTGATATCCGATCAAATTATATATAAGCATTCAAGCATATATTTTAATATGAAAACACACACTGACAGCATGCATTATCAAATAGTAAGGAAGTCTATCATTGAAACAATGTATGAAAAATATCGCTATATTTCGGGTATTAACTGAACCCCTTCTCAAGCACAATTGATTGAGAAGGGGTCCCATTAGAACTCAAAGTAGTGATACTTCTCATGTGTTGTTTCCCTGATGGGCTTCCTTACTATATTGAATTTTTTAATCAATTAGTAAGAATATATTTTGTTGTTATATGATTGATGATCAGCTTTCAGTTCTGGTATATCTAATACTTGTGAAATAATATTTCTTTTTTCTCTTCATTTCGTAGCTATGACCACTCGTTTGGCACAGAAAGTGGGCATTATGTGTACATCCCCATTTCTCAAGACACTACAGAGAGATTTGGATATTATTCAAGTTTGAATATCAATACTACAACAGATGATGGCGATTGCTTCCGATTTTGGTTTTATCTATATGCCGTTGAGTAAGTCTTTATAACTTACGTTCTTTATTGGTGTGATTGAGCCCCACCGTGGGGCATTAGGAAGACATCCAACCTTAATTCCCCAGCTCCAACTTGTCCTTTTCCACCCCAATGATGGGAATTCATAGAGACTGAAAACAGCAAACAACTTTATTGTTACTGATGAATATTATAGAAAGCGTACAGTTATTGTTTGTCATTTTGTGTCACTATTAATCGCTATTTGAATGGAGTTAGACACAGGCAGGTTGGAGCTATGATGAAAACTAATTTTATGTATATTCTTAGAAATTTTTGCCATACTTTATTATTAAGCTTATAAGTATCTTTATATAAATATTACCATTTGTTATAGCAAGCTAACTGTTAACATAGTATTATAAAACTTAAATAAAAAATATACATATATTTGATCAATATATAAGTTTACTAAGAGTTCTTATTGAACCACCTAGTATTGTCTTTTTTGTTAAACTAAAATAAAGTCATCTGTTTTTTTTTTATATACAGTATATATTACAATTTTATTTTGCATCATACAGTCAGCCAGTTAATTTAAATAAAAAACATGAAATTGATTAAAATATGAGTTTACTAAGAGCTCTTATTGCACTATCGAGTATCTTTGTCACTTTTTTCTGTAAATTAAAGCAATTTTTTTTATTTTCAGACTTATGACCATTTTATTTTTTTTTATCAATACAGTCAGCCCGTGGGTGAACTTGGAATCAGAATTTTGGAAGCAGGATCTGTCACGCCAAATGATAGGATATGGGAACACACCTATAACGGGAGAAACACATGGCAATATGGAGAAACAACTTTAACAAATGAAACGGACTTTGCTGTAAGTTGAATAGATGCTTTGTTTTTGAAGGATTAAAATTGATATCTGAAATCGAGTATTTTAATAATAAATTTGTATTTATAGACTTGAGAATATAATTTTATGTTTTATAATCCCCTGTTCCTATTTGTACATTATTTGAAAATATGAATACATGTACTCTGGACAAGTTGTATTCAAATATCCGAGCTTTTCCTCCCTTCTCTTCAGATTCTTCTCGAAGGTTTACGCTTAGATGGAACTTCGGGAATAATGGCTTGGGATGACCTCAGTGTGACTCGAGGTCCATGCATGCCACCAGGCAGTTGTGACTTTGAAGGTGGGCTTTGTGGCTGGATCAATAGTCAGGATGAATATGGCAACAGCTGGGAATGGTTGAAAGCAGAAGAGGCCAGTGATGGGGTGCTCATAGATCATACTACTGGCACGGGCATTGGTAAGTCACACTGTGAATAAAAAAAATTCCACTCCCAGGTAGGCTGGGATATTAAGATTGGATGCTACATTCCTATCGTCCCACAGTGGTCTTGATTGCAGGTCTACCATCTCTGCAGTCTAGCACTCTAACCCCTGTGAATACTATGGAAGTATATGCACCGTTATATGTGTTATAATTAGTCCTCATTTGAATGGGGGTGGACTTAGACATGTCGGATTCTGGGGATTATTGCTGAACGCTTTCTCTGATACCCCGTAGTGGGATCAAACCAGCATTAGTCGTTTCCTGACTGCACTCTGCCACTTAGCTATCGAAGCCTATGGAAATAATGAATTAAAAACTCAAATTGAATAAGACTATATATTTTAATGGGGTTACTGGCTTAAATGATAAAATTGCTTATTGATAATGAAAGATAAAACTGGAAGTAGTCACACTATATACAGTATGTAACACAAAATGCAAACTCCTCAGCCAGCCAAGCTGAGTTAACTTTTCTCATGAAATGCTGGTGCAAGAGGGAAAAGATCTTTTGAATGTCAAAGCAGTATTGGAAATGCAAAATTATCTCATTTTTTGTGGTAATAGCAAAATATGAAATAAGAAGCATAGAAAAAGGAAAAATAATAAGGTATTGGAAAGATTATTTTGAAGAGAGATACTTAAGATGAGAATGAAAACTGATCATATCCTGATATACAGACAAAAAAAATACATTTCAAGTATGGTAGCACCCAAGATGAGAATTTTGTTAGAAAGAGCTAAAAAGATTAATTAGCAAGTTACCTCACAGGGATCAGTTTCCAGTAGTTCATTATCTGTTATTGCATTTAATCATAAACAACCATGTAATATACATCATGCTAAAAATTGTTTTTTGAAATAGTGGAGCCTACAATGACGTTTTCATTTGATGCCTTGACATTATATTTCAGGTCACTACATCTCTTTTGATCTCTCTAACTGTGCTTATGGAACCACATGCTCAGCAGATTTCATCAGTTCTGATATAACGCCTGTGGATGATATGTACTGTCTTTCCATGTTCCTTAACAGTTATCAAAGCTCACGTAAGTGAATTTAAATGCAGGATACAGAGCTTTGGTTAATATATTTGTTATCAAAGCTCACGTAAGTCAAGTTTTTTCATCAGTCTTAAGTGAATTATGCTGCAGTCAAGAATTGGGATATATTTGTTCCATCAGGCAAATTGAATATAGATGTTACAGTCAGGGATTTGGTTTATACGTTTATTATCAAAGCTCACTCAAGTCAAGGTTTTCTATTAGAATAAGTGAATTTATATACTTCAGTTAAAAACCTTTGGTATATATATGTGTGTTATATTTTAGTTATGATATGAAACAAGTAATTTTGCATTATGGAGTATATCTTGATGAATATTAGTGGACAATCATTCATTAAATTTTTTCATGGTAGTGGATGCAAATACGGTAATGTTGGAAGTCGTGAATGTTGAGCTGAACACCAGTGTATTAGTGCGTTCCTTTGTCAACCAGTTCCAATACATCTGGACATACGTGAGACAACCTTTGGTTGGAGTCACCTCCGTTTTCCATCTAAAATTAAAGGCAAAGATGTTGCCTGGCCGACTAGATGTTGGAGGTTTGTATTAAGTGTACGGAAGAACGTAATCAAGTCAGAATATTAGTTTAATCAGTTATATATGCCAAGAGGGCCATCATAATAATGAGGTGTATTATGCAACCACATAAGCTTCAACTTTTGACCAATTGAATTAGTTATGTTTAATTGCATAATTTTTGGAACATACTACAAAAGAGTAATTGAATTACAGTTCAGTGAATGTATAACTCAGTAATTTTAAGGAGTTGCGTGACATGTTTTTATCCTCTGAGAGGTTTAAGCCTACTTAAAAAAAGTAATTGAAAATCATTTTCACTTAGTCTGTCAGTTTGACGGGAATACTACTCAGAAGCACTTACGACCCCTATATATCCTTAGGCAATTCTGGGGTAAGAGAAAATATCACTGTCACTGGCAAAGAATCATGGCCCCTCAGAGGAAAGTTAAGCATAGAAGTGCTCATCTCTCTATGTGTTATAAGCATTATGACACCAAATATAAGTAAAATACAGTTCTTATTGAATTTTATATACAATTCCAAGTCTCTTATTTATTTTTGTATTGAATTCTTTAGCTTTCAGTGCCATAGACGACATTCAGCTAACACCAGGAGAATGTGGAATCACTGGTACAACAATTCCACCAACTGGAACTCCTGCACCAGACTCCAAACTGACATGCTCTTTTGAAGATGGAACTCTTTGTAACTGGAGTCAAAATGATGTTTGGACCCTCAAGACTGGCTTTGAAGAAGAGGGAAGCATTCACGGTCCTTTCGTTGATCATACAACAGCTCTATCTAGTGGTGAGGATTCATCTTTATGTACTTTCAGAAACTATAGAAAAGTATTAAGTGTATTGATTTCAGAACTTCTTAATGTAATAAATTATCTTGATTGGAGAAAGATTAATGCCATGGGGCAGGTATATAATGCTGTACTGATTTGTACCAGAAATGCTTTCTCAAAATTGCAGGACATTTTGTTGTGACCGAGTCTCAAGGATCCAAACAAACCGGAAAGTTAATCTCAGAGAGATTGTCTCCTTCACAGACAGGTTATTGCCTTACCTTTTACTACTATATGCATGGAAGTGCACCACCATATCTCAAGATGTACATTGTCAAAGGTAAGATAACTTCCAATGTAATACATTCACATAAAATTATAATTGGATTCAGTGATCAGAAGCAAAAGCCAAAACATATGGGTTTTTTTCATATAACACAGGCTGTTTATTTGGCCTTACAGCTTTCTCATGGTAGGAATAGAAGTAGAATCACCTTAATGGTAGTAGCAAAAATTTCTGCTTTAATAATTTTTGCTCATAGAAGGAGGCTGCTAAAAGCAATACCTTCACTGAAAAGGGTGAATACACTCCTCACTTGTATTCTTAACATGCACTAACATCTGAAAAGACATAGACAAGAAGTACTGGCATTTCTTTCCCCTTTAATAATTTTTCTTGCCCAAAACAAGAGGAGGGGTTTGTGAAAGCTTGCTACCTCTTTCCTAACATGTACGAACCACTGACAAGGCATAAGGATGAGAAATGGGCACTTTTTTCTTCCCTGATTTTTTTCCCAAAAAAACTGGCAGAGAAGTGAGGAAAGGTCTTTTGTTTTTGTTCATAGCCATCCTCTTGGCTTATTGGGGTAGATTATTAATATTATTATTATTATTATTATTTTTATTATTATTATTATTAGCCATGCAACAAGTCCAGCTGGTAAAAGTCAATAAACCAGAGGACTCCAGCAGGGAATGCAACTTGGTGAGGAAAAAAAGATAGAAAAATTGTTCCGGTTTTACGTCACGGACTTCCTTTTCTACCAAGGGCTAGGACGGTTGCCTTCTTCCGAAGGACTTGTTTTGGCAGATGTAATCAATGACCTGAGTGCATGCACTTGCTAACCTCAGACCATGATGGGGCACGAACCCTCGACCTGACGCCTCAAAGTCGTGGACACTATCGCTTGAGCCACAGTGACTTAAAAAAAAAAAAAAAATTTGGTCGCGCTCAGTTTTGCAATACTGGAATTATTCCATTATTTTTAAATTGTAGTGACTTTATTAAAAACAAAATCATTTCAAAGTTTATTATAATATTTCAGATGGCTTGGAACCAACTGATGGTCCAGTATGGGAACATTTCAAAGAACTTGGAGAAACATGGCAGAAGGTCAGTTTGTTTATGAATGTTACTTATGATTTCAACGTCTTGTTCCACGCTGAGACGCAAGATGCAATTGAAGACCTGGGGCATGCATCCATTGACGATTTCTTACTCATAGATGGAACATGTCAAGAAGATCCAGGTAATTATTGTACTCAGGTTTTCATCTGGATGTGTTTATTTTTTAATAAAATTAAATTCTCTTTAATCATGGTTCAAATAAAATACCTAATTTATTACAATTTTCAGCAAATTTCTGCGACTTTGAGACATCTGATCTCTGCGAATGGGTATCAACAAATCTAAATGGAGTGAGTTGGGACTGGGGCAGCGGTAAGGAGTCTGCACCTGAAAATCAACCTCTGATTGACCACACTTTCGGTGAGCATCTCACTCCATTATCCATAGTGGTGGGGGGAAAAGAAAATGATGATTTCACAATTCTTAAAATATTACGGTGTATACCGTTTCAAAGATTCTTGAATTTTTTTTTAAGTTCTGTAATCACTATTCTGGTTCTTAATATTTTTTTTTTTATTAAAATTTTACTTTAGGATCAGAGTATGGACACTATGTCTTTTTGAAACATCTTGGTGGGGATAGCAGTACGTCAAGGGCTCTTTTAACCAGTCCAACTCACAGCAGCTCTAATTCTATGTAAGTATTAATGTCACAACAAATCCTTTTTTAACATACTTTCTTATAATTATTTCATTTTTTTTATTCATTATGACATAAAACTCTGCTGAAAGCAGTTGGGTGGTTACAACTGTAAAAAGATGGGAGTTAGCAGGGTATGTTCACATCCTGAAAATTTTTTTACCTTTCTACATTCTCTTTTATCATCATCATCATTGAATCCAATGCTGTGTGACGGAAAGGGCACCTTGTTGATATTCCACTTTTCATTTCTTCTTTCCTGTTCACTCACTTTTATAGTAGGTCTGTTTTTTTTTTGGGACAGAAAAACAAAGTCAAGGAGTAAGGGAACACCAACCCATTTCCTTGAACTCTTTAAGTCAGCTCCTATGACATTCAGAGAATAGGGGGGCAAAATTCTTTTTCCCAAGACTTATTTTTATTTTAAATGCCTTTATTTTTTTTTTTCATTGTTGCAGGTGCTTTACATTTTACTATTACATGCATGGGCGGACAAACTGGACAGGAAGTCTTGATTTGTATATCACAGAGCCTTCTATAGATATTAATGATGTGGAACCTGTATGGTCAATTGTTGGTGACAAAGGTGATTCCTGGAATCTTGCAAGAAAATCACTCAGTTTTGGAGGGAATTATCATGTAAGTTTCAAACTGGAAAATAACATCACTGTGACATGAAAAATGGCTCAGTTTTTGAGTCAATTATCATGTAAGTTTGAAATACTGTTTGACCAGGGTGTGAAAGATAAATTGTGGTTGAAAGTTAGTATGAGTAAGAAATTGAGAATCATCTCGGTGAGTAAGAAAACTATAGAACAAAAAAGCAAATTGTAAGTGTAATGTGGAAGTGCAATTGAACTTGAGAGGAAAGAGACATAGATGATACCTCAGAATAAATACAGAAGGCTCAGGTTGATAAATACATAAAGTGGAGAAAAATCGAGGTTAATGTTAATGCTAGCAGCTAGAGTATTCATCACGGCATTATAATAATGCACCATTTCATGTGTCACAATTAGTCCTCATTCAAATTGGAGTGGACAAAGACATGTTGGAGCTGGGAGTCTAAGGCTGGATGCTCTTACTAATGCCCTCCAGTGGAATCAAACCCGCTTCAGTTACTTCCTAAGTCGCACACTACTACTGAGCTACAAAATGGATGACAATGATTTTCCTGCGGCCATCCCTCTGAATGTGAGCTCGTATGGAATTGGAACACTGGAAGTATATGAAGAGAGATTTTTTCAAAAAAGATGCCTTATCTAAATAAGCCAATAGGGTGGTCACAGTTCTGAGGTAATGGGTATATAAGCCTTTTTATTGTTGTGCTTTTCCCCAAATTCAGGGGGGAACCTTTGATACCCACTGCTCCCCTGTCTTGATTATCTTTTATGACATAAGAGCTGTACATGGGGACCTCGGTAACACAGTGATTTGAGCACTTGACTCAAGAAGCGAAGACCCATAACCTAGCCCACCACAAAGCGTAAAGACCAGTCCAGATGAGCAGGTGTGTCTGCCGGGCAGCATGGTTGGCAATTATCTTCTGCCGGGCATACCTGTGAATGTTGTCCACACGGCAGAGGTGATGAATGGACGGGCATGGCCGAAGGTGCGAATACCTTGTCGAGTGTCGTACGATAAACATGGTAGCCAGTAGTGCTCAGAAGAAGAAAGTGTTGTGTAGAATAATAATTGGTGTATGTATGAAGAAAAAGAACAAAAAGAAGAGCATATGGTGCAAAGATTGACTAAATAGAAGTGATGTTAACTTTTGTCTGGCAGTGTCGTACCTCCAATACTTGCCTTTGATTACTGGACACCACCTGGTGATTTTGCTAAATACGAGCACTGCCATTATGCTGGTTTGCCCATTATAAAAACCCAATGACAGCCATGCCCGCCGAACAGGCCCGCTTGTCTGGACATGCCTTTAGGAAGGGTATTCACCCTTCATTCCCCAGCTCCTGCCTTTTTATATCCTCTCCTATAATGGAAATTAATAGAGACATGAAAAACGCAAACAACAACAAAAATTCACGTGGAATTAATTCTCTTCCCCCACTGAGGATGAAGAGATAGAATATTTTTTTACTCTTAATTTTGTTAAAATTTATTGATGAATTAAAGTATGTACTTTTAACTTCATGAAAGTTTTAGAATAAATTTGATAAAGAAGTAACAACATTTTCAAGCTTAAACATTACTTACTTCATGCTTAAATTTTTACCAGGTGTTCAGTTTTATCATATACTGTATAAAATTTGTACAGACGTGACACTCTTTGACTCCTGGATAAGTAACTAAAATCCCACAATAGAAATGTTTTGTAGAGGGTTTTCAAGTAGCGCAATGATTAGAGCATTTGACTCAGGAGGTGACAGACCAATGGTAAAGCCCATTGCAGAACGTTAGGATGGGCATTCAGTCTTAAGTCCCCACCTCCAACCTGTGTCCACCCCCATAATGGGGATTGATAGTGACACTTCAAAGTCAAAAAAAGAAACATTTATTGTAAGTGGAGGCTATTAATGGCGACAGTAGCATTCAAGAGTTGCTGTGTGACTTTTTGCAAGTGAGGGTATTCAAGGAGACAACAGCATTACAGTGCTACATGATAATGTACTAAATTATTTGACTGACGATCGAGTCAACTGCTGGGCATTAGGTAGGATATTCAGCTTTAATTGTCTCACTCCATCCTGTCTGTGTCCACCCCCAGTTAAATGGGAGTTTATAGTGACAAACACTCATGTGGTATTTGTTGGAAGAGAGGGTTTTAAAAGATACATCAACATTATAGCACTTGATAATATTATTCAAAATAATTTCCTTGTACTGAGGTAGACGATGATGTGAAACAACTTTCATGTAGGTGGTACATCTTGCAGTTGATGATATTTAAGGAAATATTATTATTTAACTTGATGATGCACAAAATCATTTTCCTTTGGTTGGCAGTTGTTAAAGATGAGGGTATTGAAGGAGAAAAGAGCTTTATAGAACTTGACAGTGTTGTTTAAAATAATGTTCTTATAGGTAGTGTTTATTGCAACTGAGGGTATTGACGGAGACAACAGCATTGTAGCATTATAGTGCTCAAAATGTTTTATAAATTATATTTTCTTTCAGGTGGTGTTTGTTTCAACTGAAGGTGGTGACGGAGATAACAGCATCATAGCACTTGATGATGTTGTGATGCTTCCAAGGCAGTGTCCAACCTTAGCTACCTGCTCTTTTGAGGATGGCCTCTGCGACTGGGAAAACATTGGAAGTGGTGACGAAATGGAATGGATCATGAATCAGGGACATACGCCCTCTGCTAATACTGGCCCTAATTATGATCACACCCTTCAAACTTCCATAGGTATCTTTTGAGAACTCAGAATTGTGTGTACCGATAAGCTTCTGATATGTTTCATCAGAAACTCTATTTGTATGGAGTTGGTTACTGTTTTTCAGTTATGTCACTAGTTTACGAGTGAACTTATAAAATCAAGGAAAGATATTGGGGGGGTATTCTAAAGGGTTCTAGGTAATCTTTGCGAATGCCAACTGCCCGATAGTGATTACTGCCTGAGGTAAAATGCTCGATTATCTATATAACCTAACTTAATCTTACCTAACCCTATCTTACAACCGTATCACTGGGCAGCTGTCCTTATCAGCAGTTCTCCACCAGGCAATTAAAAGTCGGTAATTGACAGTCAAACCGTTGTCTGTCAGTTGGACAGTTATCTTAATACCATACTAA
This sequence comes from Halocaridina rubra, assembly GCA_037179515.1. Taxonomy (NCBI): domain Eukaryota; kingdom Metazoa; phylum Arthropoda; class Malacostraca; order Decapoda; family Atyidae; genus Halocaridina; species Halocaridina rubra. Next base: position 177,839 of record JAXCGZ010017014.1, read on the forward strand.
AGAGTTTTGAAGGAGGAAAGTAGTATTTTTCTCTGTTTTCTTGCAGCCCATCAAGTCTCTCTTTCTCTGGTGGAGGTGTAGTCTATCCAGGCTTGACTTGCTATCGAAAAGGAGATGGCATTATTAGTTGCAACCACACCCTCATGTTATTTATCTCAAATACACTCAGTTCATTTTTTATGCTTGTTTAAAATCCGCAATATTGGAATAACGCCCCCGATAAATATAGTAAAAAAATGCAAAATACACGAATAACGCCCATGTAAAAAATAAAAAAAACAAATTTCATTATAGTAAATAATCGACCGCCTTGGAGGCACTTTTCCGCCATGCTGCCATGTGCTTCAGTGAGTATTTATCGAGCATACTGCGTGGATATATCGCTTGTTCTAACTGTGTTTGTGTTAAGGTTTATATATCATCAGGGAAAAAGCGTGCGAGAGTGCATCAGCTTATACGGAGGTGGCAAAACGTTTGCAGATAGAGGTTCGTTTTCCAGCATCCTCTTCCTTTTCTACTGCTTAATGCGATTGGATATTATGGAGAGAATGGAAAAAAAGCATTAAGAACAAACAGCAAACAAACTTGCCATATAATATCGTCAGGGAAATAGCGTACGAGAGTGCATCAGTTGATACGGTGGTGGAAAAATGTTTGCAGATAGAGGTTTGTTCTCCTGCATCCTCCTCCTCTTCTACCGTTTAATGCGATCGCATATTATGGAGAGAATGGAAAAAAGCATTAAGAACAGACAGCAAACAAACTTGCCATATAATATCGTCAGGGAAAAAGCGTGCGAGAGCAAAAACTTTTGCAGATAGAGGTTCGTTCTCCCGCATCCTCCTCCTATTCTACTGCTTAAGTTAAGTTACATGCTCACCGCCACCATGCACGTCCCAGTGTATGCCTGTTGCCCATTGCATAATAGAGTGCATTAATTTGTTTACTGTACAGTAAATCTGTATATCTTTTATACTCTACACTATTTGCATGTTAATATAAATAACTACAGGTCTTTCTGCTTTGTTATGTACTTATAAAATATGTCTTATTTATCTTATATCTTTGGTATAGTGTGTCTATGTACGGTTTCGAAACTTATCTATACCCATTATCATTGTTTCTTATGGAAAATGACCCGCTACATTACGCGATTTTCACATTACCCGTCACTTCTGAGAACCTATCTTCACGTTATTCCAAGAACTAGTTGTGTACGCTGTTACTTTTCTTACCGATACCAAGCCAACAAGCAACACTAGTACTGCACTAAATACCCTAATTTTATATTACGCAAATAATTTTAACGTAGGTTTAATTAAAGAGACTACAGATTACATTGAACATAGGAAGAGGTGGGAAACTACATGTTGATGCAGACATAGTTTAAGTTCTTTGGGGAAACAATTTAGAAGCTGTTCTTTACACCCGAGAATTATATCATTGTTTGCTGGCTTGGAAACAGTGACAAAAGGGATAGGCATGTATTCTGAAGTCATCATGAGCTGTGGCCTACCCCCATTGCCCTTAGAGCCTGTAAACACAAATCACTATTATGAAATACAGTCTCATTTGAGAGCAGCTCAATTCCAGATTGGCTATATTCCACTAGATAGAAAAACTCTTTGCCTGTTGTACAGACACAAACAGAAATACTGAAGTCTTTTCTGTAATGAAGTCAGTAGCACCAGCTTCTTAATGAACAGAGCGCTTTTTCCCTCAAACACAGATAGGTAATCAAACTTTATCAGAAACATGCATAGGAATACATTTATGAATGCAGAAAATGGGTAGCTCTAATTCCATTGCAGTACAGTGTATAGTAGTAAAGGGATAAAAACCAAGGAATGGAAACTTCAAATATATACTTTTATGAACAGTCAACTTAGAAAGTGACAAACCCCAATTTGAGCCCTCCTCATTTCAATGGAGATTAATAGTGACACATAAAATTTGGCAAATATATACCATCCTTTATTTGGTCAGCTGTAACCACCCTGCTTGCTCCAACAGGATATGGCATCATGTTAAAAAATAAATTTAATTTTGTATAATGATACATTAAATAATTTGTTGGCAGGACATTACATGTATCTAGAGGCAGATGATGGGCAAGATGGATTTACTGCTATTCTGGAAGCTGATGCTCTGCAGTCTGGAGATTATTGTTTTGAGTTTTATTATTACATGTATGGAAAAGATGTTAGTGGTAAGTGATAGTTATTATTTCTTGAGAATTTACTGTGACACAGCCTTTTTTCTTATTTATATCCATTACAACGCCGAATATTAACATAATTAACATCTATCTATATACAAAAGCCATAATTCCCTTTATATGGAGGGTGGCTTAGTCAAAGGAAGAAAAACTCTCGACTCTTTGTGAGAGAAATATAGAGAGGAGGGGATTCTCAGTTCCTTAACTCCACCCCATTTAATAAACTTTTACAACACGCAGGGTAACACGGAGTAGGTATTATCTCCCCACTTAGTGGGGACTAACATACAAACATAATATGGTGAGGATCCTCTGTGCCCTTGGGTTAAATACTGGTCTGCCATACCTGTGAAGTACAAACCTACTTCGTTACATGGAGAATAAGGGTCATTTTTACGTTGCCAATGTAACGTGCATTATGGGTATGCATATGGAAGCTATATTAGAAAAGGTAATATTGTCGAAAACTTGTTATTAGCTTAATAAAAAGCTTTTTACAGTGGTTTGGGAACTTGACTTAAGAAGTAACAAACCCATATTTGGTCCTACTTCTGGGTGTTAGGAAGGGCATGCAGGCTTAATATCCCAGCTCCAATCTGTCTGTGTCTACCCCCATTCGAATGGTGATAAATAGTGAAACATAAAATGGCAAACAACAGCAATAAATTGTTAAATAGCTTTTGTATTTTTTTCAGCCCTCAGTGTCCAAGTTCAAGGAAATGGAACAAGCCAAACATTCTTCCAGATATCAGGAGATCAAGGACAAGACTGGAAGAAGGTAATATTAAAAAATACATTGCAGTTAACTATACATAAGTTATTTTACCTTGGCAGTTGCAGCATCAACAAAGAATATTTTAAAGCTGTTGACACATTATGTGTTTATAAACAAATGCCATAATCCCCCTTGTAAAGGGGGGTGACTGAGTCAAGGGATAAATCTTTACTCTTTGTATGAGAAAAATACCTCCCCCATTTACAACATACTGTATATATGTAGTAGTACCCAAATGAAGTTTTTGACTGGAGTATCAACTGTTTATGTTAGTCCTAAGCTTTGAAGAAGTTCAGTGTCAAATATTTACTTAGATGAATGCCTACTCTGCATATTGCAAATAAAAACATTGCATGATTCCTTTCCTTTTAAAAATTATTAACAGTCCCTTGTTGTAGTATTTCCGAAAATGAGGTTTTGTTTATTTTTTTGCTTACCATATTAATGACAGGTTTATGTATTGTATAAAACCGAGAATTATTACTTTTATTTCCAGGGTAGGTTCAATATATATGTAGAGACTGATTTCAAGATCCAGATTGTTGGCAGGAGAGGCCCTGGGAGTGAAGGTGATATTGCATTTGACGACACCTGGACAACAGTAGGACTTTGTCATAATGACCCTACGAAAGTAAGAGAACTGGGATAGGACTCTACCCAGTGAAACACACCCTATATACTCCTCCTCCTTTTTCTTTAACTACTCCCATTCCCACGTCTATGAGGGGTCGGGATGTCCTGACTAGGCTCCTTCACAGTCTTGGGTTTTGCATCTCATTTTCACTCAGCCCTTTCTTTCTTAAATCTTCATTCACACATATCCACCTTAGCTATGGTCTTCTTCCACTTTTCCTCCTACCTTACACTGAATGTGAATAAATATATTAAAAGCAAATGTAGTAGAGTACAGATATTCAAGAAGTACATTTAAGACATAAACAATGAAGTCTACTATTCGACTGATTTAAAAAGGAATATATATATATATATATATATATATATATATATATATATATATATATATATATATATATATATATATATATATATATATATATATATATATATATATATATATATATTATATATATATATATATAAATATATATATATATATATATATATATATATATATATATATATATATATATATATATATATATATATATATATATATATCTTATTAAAATGTTTTATCAGTGGGATTTGAGATATGTAGGTGCGATAGTATATGCAATACATTCTGTGGTTAATTTCTTCTAAAAAAAAAATAAAAATTATATATTGCAGTATATGTGTCTTGATGGTACAATGATCCCCATCGACAAAGTGTGTGATTTTGCAATAGACTGCCCAGATCAGGACGATGAGATGATATGCGGAGATTGTACATTTGAAAATAGTAATTGAATATGGTTTCATTTTCATATTTATTTGAATATAGATTAATTTTCACAGTTTATTGAATATGACTTCATGTTCACATTTAAATGAATATGGTTTCATTTTCACATTTATTTGAATATATTCCGCTTTTCTCATGTAATATGGTCTAATTTATATTTTTTTTAATTGAGTATAGTTTTATTTTCACAGTTAATTAAATATGGTGTAATTTTCACATGTAATTGAATATAGTGTTATTTTCACATATAACTGAATAATGTTTCATTTTTACATTTAATTGAATAATGTTACATTTTAGAATTTTGTTCAGTGCTCTTGAAGGCATTCTCAAATGAGTATAGTACCAATGATAGGAGTAGCAAGAGGTACTTGGCACTTAAGAACAATTAGCTAGAGCGTAATTATTTTGAGTTCTTTGCTTACCCTACTTATTATGTTATATATAAGTGAGATCTTGGAGACTGCGGTTGCATAGTGATTAGAGGAAAATTAGGAGGGGCATACTGCCCTAATCCCCAGTTTTAACCTGAGGATTGATAGTGTCATAGAATGGTGAACACCATATACAGTATGAGAGTGATCTTAAGTAATGTCAATACTTAAAAAGGCTTAGTAAGACATCATTACTGTATATATATTGCTGTTTGATTATATTGTAAGGGGGTGGCCGAGTCAGTGCGCACATTCACTAGAAGGTAATATACCTTTACGTGTGGTTTGACTCAGCCACCCTCTCGCAGTGGGGATTGCAGCCATAGTATATGTATTTATAAGAATGAGCTTATCTCAGTGAAAGTGTCTATGTAAAATAAAAGTTTGACCTCCCTTACAGGCCAATGTGGGTGGGAGTTTTCTTATGCATATAACTACGTCTGGAATCGTGGTCGTAACTTGACAGATGGTATGGGAAACCCAGTCTATGACCACACATTTGGTACAGATATTGGCTACTATTTATATGTAACAGAAGAGCCCAGTGAATATTCCGGTCCAGCTCTGATAAAAACTTTTCCACATCATAATGCTCATGTGGACTGCACCATGAACTTCTGGTAAGGAATTAGTCAACAACTCCTGCATAAGTACTAGAAAATACATTCTTTTTCTCATGTGATTTTATGAACTTGTATACAGAATATCTGAAAATTCCAATACTGAATTTGTGCCATTGTACATAATTATAGTTTTTTCTATCTTCTCTTCCTTTTCCTCACCTAGTGCTTCCTTGGCTGAAGCCATCTGGCTTATAGTCTGACTTTTTCCAGATGGACTTGTTGCTTGACTGATGATAATAATAATAATAATAATAATAATAATAATAATAATAATAATAATAATAATCTGCATCTTTTATTAGACTGTTATTTAGAACTTTATCCTCTATGTATAATAGGATGTATGTATAGTGATATAGAGACATGCATATTTACAAGTTCTAATAAGCTTACTTCCATTTACCATAACTAGAATTCAAACATATTGCTATTCTTCACAACTTGATGGATTCATCCCGAAGAAAAAGCCTAGTTAGGATCTAAAATACAGCAACTGAACGTCTCTCCAAGTAAAAGTTTACTTAGGACTTGAAATATTGCAAATTATATTCATTTTATGTAGTACTTCATTGCCATCTTTTACCTCAAATAGACTATATTAATATTTAGTTTATATCAGTTGTAGTAAATACTTAAAACTTCTTAATGCATTTTGTCATATTTCAGTGCATTTGAAGAGGCATAGCAACCCACAAATATCAATAGTTAAAAGTTTTTTGCCAATTTATTTGTCACTAATAATCTCCGTTTGAATGACGGTGGACATAGAGAAGAAGTAAATTTTGCTATTTTTAGGTACTTGTTAATAAGTACATTTAAGCATTTGACACCTTAAATTTTTGCTGTTGTTTAAACACTACAATTTCACCTAATTCCAAGCAGGTGCTCTATTTTAATGCAATTGGGCATATGTCTAATGTATAATGCTTACTTTATCATATTATCAGTGCCTAATAACTAACATTGTGCAAAATAATTATTTAATGATATTACAGGTATCGTGAAAATTCGGATGTTGCATTGGGCATTCAGTCCCGCCTTGCTGTTAGCGTTATGAGAAATGGTGAAAAGAGTCCCTTATATTATCTCATAGATCAAGGAAATAGAGACTGGATGTCAGCGGAAGTTAAGCTTTTAGGTTTGTATTGAAATGAAATTCGAGAGGTTCATAGATGAATAGTTTTTAGAAGACGTTATTTCTCACTATAAGTACAGAGTGGGGGAATAAAATATTCTAGTCTTGTTTTTCCCTAACATTCTCATTGAATGTCTCAGTTAAATTGGTTTTAATGATATGTAAAACTATTTCATCAGACTGGTATGGCGAGTTTGTGATTCAAATCGAGGGGATTAATCAAGGAGGTCCTCCAGATTTAGCAATTGATGATATTTCATTCGTTGGCTGCGCTCTTCCAGTCTCATCCGGACAATGCCCTGTTGGAGAACTACAATGCACTACCACTAGTAAGAAAGTTTTTGTTTAAATTCCCTTTGTATATTTGGGGACATGATGAGAGAGACAAGACTGGAATGGTTTGGATATGTGCTCAAGAGGGATTAGAGGTATTTTGGGAGAAGGATGCTGGGGATGGACTGTCAGGCAGGAGGGGGAGAGATTGGCCAGTGAGGAGGTTATGGATGTCTTGAAGGAGGACATGAGGGTGTGTGGTGTGACAGAGGATGATGGAGTGGATAGGGCGATACGGAAACATTTGATCTGGTTTGGCAATTCCTGACGGGAGAATCCAAAAGATTTTATTGCCTTTGTAATCATGTTTACTGAAAGAGTTGAATGAAAAGGATAGGAGAGGTGGTGACTGGAAATCCTTCCCTCAAGTTTCTTTTTTTTTAGGGGGGAAATAACTGCCTGAGAAGGTAAGCAAGGGAAAATGTGTTGAAGCTTCTCTACCTTAATTCTGTTGCACTTGTGAATTTGCAGGATATATCAACTCATTTGAAGAAAAATTATAAGCAGTAGAATATATTAAATATATGCCAGGTAAGTCTGTCAAAAAGCCTTCTATATCTAACTTGACACTAAAAACTTACTTGAGAGCTACTCTCCTTACCATGAAAAATATCCCACTTGGTCAGTTATTTTGAGACAAAGAGCCACTGCTTCTGGCTTCAAATTGCTATTTCTTGCCTAAGGTGGTGGTAGTTCTAATTCTCTCAGTCTATAAAACACAATTTATTTGTCTGGCTTCAAGTGAAAATACTTCTAATTATATAAGTAATTTTCGTGATATACATATTCTCCTGGAATGCATATTTATGTTGTATTATATTTATAAACATTGAAACTTGATAACCACATTGATCAGAAAAGTATTACGTTGAGAGTTTGTATTTTAATATGTAATGCTACGTCATATATTCCATTCCTTTAGAACTGTGTATAGGATCTGAGGTCATGTGTGATAATACCAATGACTGCGGAGACTTAACAGACGAGCAGGACTGTGGGGCATTCATGCCTATTTGCACCCTAGAAGAGGGCAACCCATGTGAATGGTCACAAGATATTGAAGAGGATGATATTGGTAAGGATTATTTTTTGTGACAGAGAGTCTATAATTCTAATTTTTAGTGTTTTTATATGTTAATTTTCCCTACTTAACGGCAGATTACTATTCATACATATTAATAGATTTGTAACATATCTCTCAAGAAATTGTTTTAATACAAATCCACCGGGCGGAGGTAAAGGCAGTTTTTTTTATGAATGTGATATCAGGACGGGCCAAAAAAAAAAAAAACCTGCCCTCATTGGGCCTAGGCACGAGGAAAACATAAAATAAAGAGAACCAGAAATGGGAAGTGTAGTGACTGTCAGATGTAAAGGGATATCAAGAGATGTGTAACAAATATCCAAGAATATTTGGTGTTGATGTAGGCATAGAAAAAGAGTCGTAACTGAAGAAAGAGTTAGCATTGATCTGTCCTGGACAGTTCTATTTTAGTCAAAAAGACTCTCAGCTGTAGTATCGCAATGGGTGGCTGTTCCATGGGCCAACCTACTACATGGTTATATGTCTCTCTCCATGTGTACAGAAGCTATTTAAATGAATGATCTTATATATTGGTCTCAAGACGACTTAAAAAGCTAAATATCCTACTGATAGATAAAACAGATAAAGTAATTAACAAGAAGGCTTAAAGAAAAAACTCTTCGTAAAGACAACTGTTTACTTCAATATTACACATAACGAAAGAACACTGTGAAATTAAAAATAACTCGCTGTCTACCTGGGAATATAAATAAAGAACTGTCCCTATAAGTAGGTATAGACTGAAGATACACTTACAGAAGAGTCACACACACGCACACGCTGGCTCTAGAACTAGAAGTCATAGTTTGAAGCTTCGTAAGAAAAGTTCTTTGCAGGATGTAAGGAAATACTTTTTCAGTGTAAGAGTAGTTGATAATTGGAATTGGCTAAGCGAGGAGGTAGTTAATGCTATCTCAATCCATAGTTTTAAGAACAGGTATTTTAAGTATCACTAAGTATAAAATGGAACCGATGAGGAGACGGGAAGATATGAGCTTTGGGCTCTTTCCCGTAATCACAATTAGGTAATCACATATATACTGTTTCCTTGACCAGCATTGTTTGCAAAGTTAGGAGAAACTACTAAGGAAACATATCTCTCTTCACTTGGAATCCTTCAACTTTTTGTCAGTTAGGCAACATGGCTTCAGAGAAGGTAGATCAACAGTAACAAACTTATTAGAAGTTTATGATGAGGTAAGCCGAATCTTACAGGAAACAGGGAGCTGGGCAGATTGCATAATCCTAGACTTCCAGAAAGCGTTTCACACTGTTCCACATGGGAGACTTATTAGGAAGCTGCAAGCAATGTCTAGAATAGGTGGAAATGTCTTGGAATGGATAAATACTTACTTAGAAGGAAGGGAACAAAGGGTTAGAGTAAGACACTCAGTGTCTGAATGGAGAAGAGTTAGTAGTGGAGTTCCACAGGGTTCAGTTTTAGGGCCACTTTTGTTCCTTATATATGTAAATGACCTACCAGAGTCTGTAAATTCATTCATGAATATGTTTGAAGATGAAGCAAAGATTGTGAAGAAAGTAGGAAACGAGAACAATGGTAGAGAACTTCAGGAAGATCTAAATAGTCTGCATGAGTGGTCAGAAAAGTGGCTAATGAAATTCAATACTTCAAAATGTAAGGTAATGAGAATGGGTGCAAGTGCAAGAAGGCCCAAGCATGACTACTCGGTGGCTGGAGTACAACTTCAAGAGACAGAAAATGAGAGAGATCTAGGAGTAAACATACTGGCAGATTTGTCTCCAGAAATACATATAAATGGCAAAGTAAGGGCAGCATATGCATTCTTATCAAATATAAGGGTAGCCTTCAGGCACATGGACAAGGAAATGTTCAGAAATATTTATGTAACCTATGTGAGGCCAAAACTCGAATATGCAGCCCCCTTTTGGAATCCGCACTTGAAAAAGCACATAGCTAAGCTTGAAAAAGTTCAAAGACATGCCACAAAACTGGTGCTAGAAATACGCAATCTCAGTTATGATGAGAGGCTGAGGGAATTAGACTTACCATCACTCGAAGCTAGAAGATTGAGGGGGGATATGGTGGGAGTCTTTAAATTCCTTCATGGTTATGATAGAGTGGATAGGGATCGGTATTTTGATAGGGCTGGCTCTAGAACTAGAGGTCATAGTATGAAGCTTCGTAAGAAAACTTCTTTGCAGGATGTAAGGAAATACTTTTTCAGTGTAAGAGTAGTTGATAATTGGAATTGGCTAAGCGAGGAGGTAGTTAATGGTATCTCAATCCATAGTTTTAAGGACAGGTATGATAAGTATCACTAAGTATAAAATGGAACCGATGAGGAGACGGGAAGATACGAGCTTTGTGCTCTTTCCCGTAAACACAATTAGGTAATCACTGTAAATACCTAATTTAGCTCACAGAAAAGAGCCCCATGCTCGTAACTCCCCCTCTCCTGGTAGGTTCCATTTTTGTACTTGCTTATACTAATCATATTTCTATCCGTACTACTTTCATTGCTGTTTTGATAAGTTCGAGAGTTGCATCCATCCCTTGCTGATGGGACCGTGTAGCATACGCCAGACAGCCTCATCACACAGTTACTGTGTGGTGATTTGTAGCTCGCAGATTGAGCGGTGCAGCGACTTGGTTCTTTCCTTATACTTCCAGACTCTGGAACTCTCTTCTTTCATTTTTCTTCTCTAACTCTTGTCACCTTTCTTCCTTCTTTCGAAAAAGTGATCTATCGTTATCTCAGGGCCTAATCCAACCATATTTCTATGTATTCTTTACTATTTCTATGTCTTCTTAACTATTAATATACAGGTACTCACTCTCTCTCTCTCTCTCTCTCTCTCTCTCTCTCTCTCTCTCTCTCTCTCTCTCTCTCTCTCTCTCTCTCTCTCTCTCTCTCTCTCTCTCTCTCTCTCTCTCTCTCATACACAAACAGCAGTTTAGAATTCGCTAAGCGAGGAGGTAGTTAATGCTATCTCAATCCATAGTTTAAAGGATTGGTATGATAAGTATCACTAAGTACAAAATGAGACCGATTAGGAGACGGGAAGATACGAGCTTTGGGATCTTACCCGTGAGCACAATTAGGTAATCACAATTAAGTATTATATGTGTCTATAGTCATGTAGTAGGTTGACTCATGGCATCAACCGCCCGTTGCGATACTACAGCTGAAGGTTTTTTTGAACTTAAACAGGTCTGTCCAGGACAGTTCGATGTTAAGTCTTCCTTCAGTTACGGTTCTTTTTCTATGCCTACAGCTACACTGAATATTCTTGGATATTCATCACACATCTTTTATTATCCCTTCACATCTGACAAGTCATTACTCTCTCCATCTCTGTTTCTCTTTACTTTATGTATTCTTCGTTCCCAGGCCCGATGAGGGCTGTTTTAGTTATTTTTTTTTTTTTGGCCCGTCCTGGTGTCACAATCATTAAAAAAGAAAAAAAAAAAACTTGTCCTTAAAACTATGGATTGATTTAGCAGCAACTACCTCCTCGCTTAGCAAATTTCAATAATCAACTACTCTTATACAAAAAAAAAAATACTTCCTTATATCCTGCAAAGAAATTTCCTTACAAAGCTTCACACTATGCCCTCTGGTTCTAGTGCCAGCCAAATCAAAATATCGATCCATATCCACTCTGTCATAACCATGAAGGAATTTAAAAACAGTCACCATATCATCATCATTCTTCTAGATTCGAGTGATGGTAAGTCTGAATCCCTCAGCCTCTCCTTATAATTGAGATTGCGTATTTCTGGTACCAGTTTCGTGGCATGTCTTTGAAGTGTTTCCAGCTTAACTATTTGCTTTTTTAAGGGTGGATTCAAAAAGGGGGCTTCATATTCAAGTTTTGGCCTCACAAAGGTTACATAAATATTTCTGAACATTTCCTTGTCCTTGTGCCTGAAGGCTACCTTTACATTTGCTAAGAAAGCATATGCTGCCCTTACTATGCCATTTATATGAATTTCTGGAGACAAATCTGCCAGTATGTTTACTCCTCGATCTCTCTCATTCTCTGTCTCTTGAAGTTATGCTCCTGCTATTGAGTATTCAAACTTGGGCCTTCTTGCATTTGTACCTATTCTCATTACCTTACATTTAGAAGTACTGAATTTCATTAGCCACTTTTCTGGCCACTCATGCAGACTATTTAGGTCATCCTGAGGTTTTCTATCATTGTTCTCGTCTCTTGCTTTCTTTACAATCTTTGCATCATCTGCAAACATATTAATGAATGAATTTACAGACTCTGGTAGGTCATTTACATATACAAGGAACAAAAGTGGCCCTAGAACTGAACCCTGTGGAGCTCCATTATTAACCTTTATCCATTCAAACTCTGAGTGTCTTAGTTTAATCCTCTGTTCTCTTCCTTCTAAGTAGTTTTTATCCATTTTAAGACATTTTCACCTATTCTTGCCACTGCTTGCAGCTTCTTAATAAATCTCCCGCATGGAACCGTAGCAAATGCATTCTGGAAGTCTAGGAATATGCAATCTGCCCAGCCCTCTCTTTCCTGTAAAGATTTGGCTTACCTCATTTAAAATTCTAATAAGTTAGTTAGTGTTGACTTACCTTCTCTGAAGCCATGTTATCTCACTGACAAAAAGTTGAAGGATACCTAGTGAAGAGAGATGTGTTTTCTTTGTAGTTTCTTCTTAAATTTGCAAACTATGCTGGTCAAGGAAACAGTCTAGAGTTTAGAGCTGTATCCCTCCTTCAATTTTTGAAGATAGATACCACGTTTGCTTGTTTCCAGTATATTGGAATCTCCCCTGATTCCAGCGACTTTTCAAATGTTATACATAGTGCCGTTGATATTGATTTAGCACATTTCTTAAGTTCATAAGGGAATATGTCATCAGGACCTGTAGCTTTATGGGCATCTAACTCAATCAGCGCTTTGCATACCTCTGTGGCTAAAAAGATTATGTTCTCTAATACCGGCCCATGAGCTTCTAAGGGGGTGGGGTATATTCTGCTGTCAATACTGACTGAAACTCCTTGTTCAGTTCTTTGCAGATCTCTTCATCCGTCACAATGATGCTTTCATTAGCTCTTTTTAGCTTTAAAACCTGTACTTTAACCTTCAGTTTTCTTCAGATAAAGATGTGGAAAACTTTGGGATTTCTTTAGCCTTCCTGGTGATATCCCTTTCATAGTCTTTCTCTGCCTCTCTTCTTTTACTTAGGTAATAATTTCTTGCTCTTTTAAAAGTCTGCCAGGCTTTTATGCTTTTTCTCCACATATACCTTTTCCAGCATTTGTCTCTCCATTCCTTAGCTCTCTTACACTCATTATTGAACCATTTCTCTCTGGCATTTCTTGTACAGATTTGTAGTTAAAGCTCATTAATTTTGATGTAATCTCCTTTCGGATAGTTCCTCCTCGTGTCCTCAGTGCCTCTACTTTCAGGCAGAACATCTTCGATAATATACTCCATCAACAACACACAGTAGTCACTATTCATACTCAATTTTTTCAATATTAAACACAGTGTCTGTGAATACTAGACCAAGCAGCGATGGCTCATCCTCACCCCTGGCCCTCGTTGGTTCCAGTACATATTGGTGTAGGAAATACCATTATATGCTATCAAGGAATCTTGCCCCATATGAGTCCTCCCCACTGTGTGGGTCAAGATTTATCCAATCTATCTCTACGATTAAAATCTCCCAAAATCAAAATCCGACATATTCTCTCCCTTGCAATGTTAACACTAAGTTTATGACTTCAGTAGTACCTATATGACTTTTCTTATAAACTTCTGGCCTATGTTTGTTCCTTGGTGGGTTCTATACAAGTGTTTATAATGCTCTCTCACCCAGTAACTATGCGAGCAACTAGAAATTCCTTGAACTCACTTCCTGTAGCAAAGTTTATTTCTTCAACCTGAAATCATTTACTTATGAGCAGTGCCATCCCCCCACCCGTCCTCTCAGATATTTCAACCCTTAATATTCTAAAGCTCTTAGGAAAACTGTGACACTATTTATGTCCTCAGTTAACTTAGTCTTTGTAACTGCTACAATATCAGCCTTACTGTTGTGAATCCTATACTTTAATTCTACTGCCTTACCAGCTATTCCATCAGCATATGCTGTGATTACCTAATTGTGTTTACGGGAAAGAGCACAAAGCTCGTATCTTCCCGTCTCCTCATCGGTTCCATTTTATACTTAGTGATACTTATCATACCTGTCCTTAAAACTATGGATTGAGATACCATTAACTACCTCCTCGCTTAGCCAATTCCAATTATCAACTACTCTTACACTGAAAAAGTATTTCCTTACATCCTGCAAAGAAGTTTTCTTACGAAGCTTCAAACTATGACCTCTAGTTCTAGAGCCAGCCATATCAAAATATCGATCCCTATCCACTCTATCATAACCATGAAGGAATTTAAAGACTGTCACCATATCCCCCCTCACTCTTCTAGCTTCGAGTGATGGTAAGTCTAATTCCCTCAGCCTCTCATCATAACTGAGATTGCGTATTTCTGGCACCAGTTTCGTGGCATGTCTTTGAACTTTTTCAAGCTTAGCTATGTGCTTTTTCAAGTGCGGATTCCAAAAGGGGGCTGCATATTCGAGTTTTGGCCTCACATAGGTTACATAAATATTTCTGAACATTTCCTTGTCCATGTGCCTGAAGGCTACCCCATCCCCTGATCTTCGTTCATTATCTTCTTTATCCCCACTTTGTCTGGAAGAACTCTGAAATAAACATTTTTCTTCTCTTCTTCATTTCTTTCCTCAATTAACCTTCTAGCCTCTTGTATCAAGTTTTTGATCCTTTCCATCTCTTCCTGTGTTTTGTATGGTTTAATGAACACTGTTTCGAATTATTAAAGGTTTTAAGTTTTTTATCTCATCAATATTTCTCTACATGTGTCCCCTCTCTCAAAGGCTACTTTCGTTGGTCTTTGTTTTCCCTCCCTAGAATATTTACCAAATTGGTGAATGTTTTCAATATCCTCTGGACCACATAATACTTCAAGCTTCCTTATCAGGTCTAAAATCCAAGCTCTATTTCGTTCACGTCTTGTTGACTCTTGGGATTCACATATGCCTGAGATTACCACTGTCTTCTTTTTATCAAGTGCCTGTTTAATCGTTGGATTAGCCCTTTGATTACTATATATGTATGTGTGTGTATATTCAATGGTCGCAATTCTCATTGTAAGGGAGTGATCGAGTCAAAGAACAAAAATTCACCTTCAGCTAATACATCTGCATCACTCCTCTTATCTCCCTTGGGATGCAGTTCATAAAGATAAAAGGAAATCGGTAAAAATGATGCAATTACTAATATAGAAAGAGCTAATCAGTTAAGGTATTTGTGATTTATAACTAAATATTCAAATAAATTATTGCTATATTGGACAGGAGATATGATTATGTTGCTTATTTAGTCTTTAATAAACTATATTTTACTATTTTAGTCAAGGCAAATTATTTTTTTAATAAGTTGCGGCTCATATTTTGTTTCACATATATGAAATATTTTCACATATGAGTAGGCTATATTATATACTATTATTTATTTATTGACTGTTTTATGTAGCTATTGATTCAGTTATTTGTTTTTTGTTTTTTTACTAAATTAGTGAATTGCCTTATCAATACTTTACTTTCAGTCGTTGGAACTGAATGAGGGAGTAGCAATAAGAGCAATGAAAATTTACCCTTCAGAAATTTATACACTGTCATAATATAAGAAAGTCGTAATTTGGTTTAGTTTTTATATTTAAGACTGAATACTGATTCAGGTAGAAGTATTAAGAATATTGTATCACTTTACAAGGATATTAATTTATATCACACAGAGCTATGAAAATGTGTCCTTTTAACAATTTTACCGAGTCATATAATAATTAACTCGTACTCTGGTTTATTTTTTTTTATTTCAAGACTGGCTACTTGGTCAAGGAAACACACCCCTTGGAGGGAACACCATGTTAACAGGACCTTCTGTTGATCATACTATTCGACTATCCTTTGGTCACTATATGTATGTGACAAGCCCATCATCATTAAGTGAGGATAAGGAAGGTCCAAATACTTACAAAGCTTGGTTTGTTAGCCCAGTACTTGAATCTCTCGATGGTGGTAGCTCTTGTCAGCTTCGTTTCCATTACTACATGTATGGAAGGAATATCCAAGAATTAAATGTGTACATCAGAACAGAAATATTTGGAGATAAGACACTCTCTTTCTCAAGAAAAGGAGACAAAGGGCAAGTATGGTATCGTTCTGTTATATCAGCTGGATCTGTCAGTGTGCCATTCCAGTTTGTAATCGAAGGCATTGCTAGTGACCTGGCATACTCGGACATTGCCATTGACGATCTCTCATTTACCGAATCTTGTGTTAAAAGCAACAGCACCTTACCACCTGGAAGTACACCTGAACCTCCATACAATCCATGTAGTGCAGATCAGTTTTATTGTCATATAAAAGACGAGTGCATAGCCAAGAGTAAAGTCTGTGACTGGAAAAGAGATTGCTCAAATGGAGTAGATGAAGATAATTGTGGCACTTGCTCATTTGAATTTGATATATGTAGTTGGACTGATGTCAGTCAGGGTATTTTTCAGTGGCAGAGAATACTAGGCAGTGAAAATTCCATATACCATCATCCTCATTTTGATCATACTTGGGGTGGAATTACCAGCGGCCATTATGTATACGTAACTGGAGCAGATGGTACAGATGGCAAGTCGGCAGTTTTACAGAGCCCAGCGTTGCAGCATACATCTGGATTATACTGTGAAATGCACGTTTGGGTTTATGCAGATATGGCCATGAATGTATATTTTTCTCTCTATTATCATAGGGATTTCGATGGTCAGGAAATTTTGATGTACAACATGAGCCATCCTTGGTCACACGAAAAGGACTGGTATGAGATTCTGGTCCCAGCTGAGGGTATATCCGTGAGGTCATATTTTTTGTTCAAAGCCACTCCAGTATTTGATTCCAGTAGTGACTGGGCTGAATCCAAATCTACCATCGCAATTGATGATATATATTTCATAAATTGCAATGAACGATCAGTTGGTATAGACTGTGACTTTGATAATGGAGATATTTGTAGCTGGCGTCAAGAGTCTACTGATCAGCAAGATTGGAAGGGAAGTTATGACTTCAGTCCTGTTCTTCCTGACCACACATCTGGAATAGGATATTACTTATATATTGATTTTGATTACCAGCTTGCACAAACAGGTGATAAAGCCCAACTTGTAAGTCCAATTATGTCTAAACCTGCTTATAATAATGTTTTTAGTCTCTGGTACTATTTCTATGGTGAAAATGTTGGCATCTTTAGGATCATTCAATCAAAACAAAATAGTCCAGGAAATGAGATATTGCTTGAAATCATGGATTCCCAAGATAACAGATGGTTGTATTTTGAAAAACTTTTGAACCCTGATGACGATTTTACATTAATTCTTGAAGGTGAATGGAGCAATATTGGTACAGGAATGCTAGCAATCGATGACATCAAATTGGTATCTAACTTGAATGAGGGCATATGTGATTTTGAAATCGGTTTTTGTCAATGGCAGCAAAACACAGATGATGATCTTGATTGGAAGAGAGGTTTTGGAGACCAAAATATTCCAAGCCATCCACCTATCGATCACTCGACAAACAGTCGCACCGGATATTATGCATATCTAGAGGCTAATAAGGGATCTGGTGTTGGGAAGGTTGGTATACTTTCTTCACCCCACTATGTATCTGTTGGTTACCAGTGTTTAAAGTTCTGGTACCACATGCTTGGTGATGACATTGGATACTTGGCAGTTCAAGTCAGTGATGTGACAGAATCTGGAGTATTTGTTCCAATATGGTCCAAAGATGAAAATGCTTATGAGATGTGGAGTGTTGCAAAGGTTACAGTTCCAAACTTTGATGAGGTTGTAGTTCGCTTCTGGGGTGAAACTGGTAAAAACAATGATAGTGCCATGGCTTTAGATGACATTGAATTCATACCAGATGTCTGTCCTTTTACTAATAAATGTGATTTTGAATATGATTTCTGCGAGTGGTACAACTTAAATGATGGAGATGATACCTTCGACTGGGTGAGAACCTCAGGTGACGAAAGCAAAGGACCTCCAGTAGATCATACTATTGAGATGGCACTAGGTCATTATTTACTCGCTGATCTTGAAAATAAGAAGCAAGGGGATCGTGTCATCTTGTATGGCCCTACAGTATCTTCAACATACAAGTGTATTACAATGTGGTACTCAATGCAACATATTGTGGATGCTGTACTTAGTATTGATATGGTGGGAATAGGTGACATTGTGCCTCTTATAGAGCTTAAAAATTCTTCTCTGCATTACCTCTGGGAAGTAGTATCAATCATTCCATCAGAAATATTTGGAGACAATTATGAAGTAAGGGTTAGGCTGGAAGTAAATAACGACATACCTTTCTCAGAATATACAACTGTTTCTATAGATGATATTAGCTTCACCACTGACTGCAGAGAGCCAACTTTGCCACCACCTGCAACAGAGCCTCCTCCCACGCATTTACCCTCTATCTATGACTGTAATTTCGATAAGGAAGGAGAAGAAACCTGTGGCTGGGTTCAAGATACAATTGATGATTTTGATTGGCAACGCTGGAGAGGACCAACACCATCTTCCGAAACAGGACCAGAAGCTGATCATACAACAATGTCAGAAGATGGGTATTACATGTATGTAAGTACAATACAGCAGCATGGACGAAAAGCCCGTCTTCTCAGTCCAAGTATTGATGCTGGTGTTGAGGGAGCATGTCTTAGCTTCTGGTATCACATGCATGGTTTCCAAGTGGGTATATTGGAAGCACAATTATTACTATCAAGCAATCAGACTAAAGTCCTGTGGCGACGAGCACATGATCAAAGCAGGGAATGGCTCCAAGCTCATGTATATATATCAGATATAGGTGTAAACCAATTGGCTATAGAGGCAGTGCCAGATCCTTTTGGAAAAGGAGATATTGCTGTAGATGATATAAGTGTCGATTTCTTCCCCTGCTACACAGCTAAACTTTGCGATTTTGAGAAAGGTATGTGTAATTTTGAACAGTCACTGGAAGATGAAGCTGATTGGATTCTTGAAACGGCATTTGGAGGTTCTCCAGATGAATATGCACCCAAAGAAGATCATTCAAGACAAGCTAATGGAGGGCATTACCTCAGACATTCACAAGCAGGAACAGCCATGATATTTACAGATATCATTGATCCACATTATGGTTGTGTTGAATTCTGGGTTCATGTAGAAGGTTATAGCATAGACAGTCCAGTAACTCTCAATGTTTACATTCGTAGATATGGAGTAATAGATTCAGCGCCTAGGATATCACTGAGAGGCTCGCTGGGTGTTCACTGGAATCGATATTTAATACCCATTGCAGAGACTACCTATTTTTCATTAGGATTTGAAAGTCATATGGACCATGAAGATTATGTTGTTGGTCTTGATGACATTAATCCACTTATGGAATGTGAGGCCATTGATGAATGTAACTTTGAAAAGGATTTCTGCATATGGAAAAATGTTGTTAGTGGAGATGACTTTGACTGGTCCTTAACATCAGCTGAAGACTTGATAAATATTTATGGCCCCTCTGTGGATGTTACTTTGGGTTCACCAGCAGGTAGTTTTGTTTACACAGATACAAACAGTCATATTCACGAAAGGAAGCTGAAGGCTACTTTAGAGTCTAACGTAATGGTTCCTGCTCAGAGATGTCTTAGTTTCTGGTATCATATTATTGGCAAAGAGACTCAGTTTAAAAAACCATCTATTTCTATAGCCGTTAAAAAGGCAGATTCAGCTGGAGAGGAGCAAGTGTGGCATCATGAGTCTTCAATCTATGCTGACTGGAATTATGATCAGGTTGATATTGATAAGAATTATGATTATTTCATATGGATTACAGCTTACAGTGATCGTGGTAATGATGGCATAATAGCTTTAGATGATGTAAAAATACTCAGTGGATTATGCGACAACTCAACAAAACCTGACTGTGTAATGACATGTGATGGCAGCGTTTGTATTCATGCAGATCAGATTTGCAATTTTATACAAGAATGCAGTAATGGTCAAGATGAGAATCTATGTGGATATAACTGTACATTTGAAGACGGAATTAAGGCTCAAGAAAATTGTCTTTGGGAAAATGAGAATGTGGAAGGAGCACCTACTGAATGGATGCGGCATGATGGTATTCAGAATACATCATTTGCCCCTCCAGTGGATCATACTACCCTAACACCTTACGGTTTCTCCATGGTTGTAGCTCCAAGAAATAGGGAAAGTTTTGAGGGTGCTGAAAATGCTGTTCTACTCAGTCCTACTATGTACAATGCAGCAGCTTATTGCCGAATGACTTTCTGGTATGTTATGTATGGAAAAGATACAAATACATCATCATCAGACATTGGCACACTGAAAATAAAGTACAAAGTTGAGGATATATCAACAGAGTTACTCAGGCTTGAAGGTAATCAGGGTAATGAATGGAAGTTTAGTATAGCTTACCTCGGACGAATCAGACCAGAGTTTAATGCTTTGTTTGAAGCAGACAGAGACTTGGATGTTGAAGGCTACATTGCAGTTGATGATATCAACCTCGAATTCTGTTTCCTTCCAACTCCTGAGCAGAACCCAAATCAATGCTCAGAATTTTTATGCTCTAATAAGGCATGTATATCGAAGTTTGATCAATGCAACTATGTCGATGACTGTGGAGATTCCTCTGATGAAGATGACATAGTGGCAAATTGTGACAGATTTATTGGACGTTGCAACTTTGAAGAGAGTTCATTATGTTCATGGGAAGAAGAAAATGGAAATAACTGGCAAATAGGGTCCCCTAGTACAGATGATATAATTCCACCAAGAGATCACACTGTGAATACTGTCACAGGTTCCTACATTCATATTGACAGCTCCGCTAGTATGGTGAATGCAACCACAGCCACCTTAGTAAGTCCTGTAGTCACATGGGGTGATACACATCGCAATGAACCTTGCATACTAAGACTTTTTTATTATATGGATGGCCCAGACTCTGGAAAGCTTATAGTATTCACTAGAGACACTGCTTTTGGCCCTTGGGATGAACATTTTACAGTATCAGGCCCAGTAGGCTCATATTGGGAAAGACGTGAGATATTTGTGCCACCGAGTGTTATTATGGATAAACCAATTCAGTTTATCATCAAAGGAGAGACACTTAATTATTCAGGAAACAAGCGATCTGTCATTGCTGTCGATGACTTATCATTTAGTGAAGCTTGCATTTTGTCTGGTGATCCTCTGCCAACTGATCAGCCAGTCATCACCACAACACCACCAGGTCCATGCCATGGACTGTATCAGTGTGAAAATGGACAGTGCATTCCTCATGATTACGTATGTAATTTCATAAGTGACTGCACAGATAATTCCGATGAAAAGTACTGTGCTGACTGTACCTTTGAAGATAATCTCTGTGGATGGAGAGATATCAGCACTGGTGCTTTGTTCTGGGAGAGAGATGAAGCCATAACAGGCCGTGAGGGACAAGTAATGATTGTAGAAAACAGATTTGGAACTCCATCAAGCTCAGCAGACCTTCAAAGTGTTAATCTAGGAAGAACTGGGGCTGCGTGTGAAATTAAGTTTTATTACTACAAACAGGGAGGAGCAAATGGCAAGTCAAATCTCAATGTAATTGTAAGAACAAGCTCTGGAAACAAATTTACAGCGTGGTATGTGACAGAAGATATGAATTATACATGGCATGAGCAGTACGCTGGTATTGGAGAACAGCTGGGAGGTTGGAGTCTTAGTGTTGAAGCTAATAACTATTTAAATGAAGGATTAATAATGTTTGATGACATACACTTCATTAATTGCTCTGCACCCCAGATAAGTGTATGCACACCTGACCAAATAAAATGTGTTAATGGGGTGTGCGTTGATCAGGATCAAGTATGTGATTATAGTGATGACTGCGGAGATAACACAGATGAAATTTTTGAGCTATGTGAAGATTATCCAGAGAGATGTAACTTTGAGAATAATTTTTGTCATTGGATAGTTGAAAATGGCATTGTTAAGTGGATTAGAAAAAGTGGAGATGAAATCTCGGAGGATCTTGGCCCTGATTATGATCACACATATGGTAATGAGACTGGACATTACGTTTATCTTGGAAGTGGAGAAGGAGATAAAGGTAAAGTTGGGAAGATGCACAGTGCTGTATTCCTACCATCCAATGGGGACTGTTACTTTAGATTCTGGTACATGATGAGGTCTAACGAAAGTGCATTACTTACAGTATTTGCAGAGGAAGCATCCAGTAGCATTACAAAACTCCCTCCACAGCAAATCTTCCAAACTAATGGCTCAGATGAATACAGGTGGCTAAAAGTTAGTGCCAAGGTGGTCTACTCCAGATATTTCAGAATTTTGGTTGAAGGTAAATTAGGCAATAAAATAAATGGAGATATTGCAATTGATGATGTATCGTTTTCTAAAGAGTGTCAAGCTATCGTTTATTTACCCACCACTACTCTTGGACCCAACCAATGCCCTCAGGGACAGTTCAGGTGTAACTCTGGGAAATGTATCCCTGAGGAGAAAGTGTGTGATTTCCGTTATGACTGCCTTGATAGTTCAGATGAACTCAGTTGTCCAAGCTATTGTAACTTCGAAGTGGATGCGTGTGGCTGGACTGAAGATGTAAATGACAATCTTGACTGGATCGTAGCCAAAGCAAATGATACCTTATATGGAACAGATAATGGTGGGCCATTTACAGATCAAGCAGGTAACAAACAAGGTCACTTCTTGTTGCTGTATTTGAACAGTACATCAGCTGATGGTGAGACAGGTCATTCGCTCACTCATTATTATCAAAATTCTGCTCCAGATTGTCATTTTGTATACTGGTATTATGTGAGTGGACAGCTGGACTCTGATGTTCTGCTAAGAGTCTACACAAATTTGACAGACTTCACAAATGTGGATTTCATTCCGAGCAGTTACACTGGTGACAGTATATGGAGAAAAGGAGAAGCAGGGATTGGAAGACAGAAATATAAATTTGCATTGTCTCTTTACAAAGAACCTTTCCAAACATACTCTGGCAAAGTAGCCATTGATGAAACCATCTTTGATGAGAACTGTCATTATGTTGATCCTGTACAAGATTGCTCAATGCAAAAATTCCACTGTCCAGTTACAAAGGTATGAACAGATAATACATTATTTTTGTTATGTACTACCTATACAAGCTGTTGATATTTATTATTTCAATGCTGAGCTGTATTTTGTGATAAATACTTTTATATGCTTCTTCTATATAATCTATGCTATATTCTTTCTCAAATTATTTCAAATTATTGTTCTTATGGATATGTGTTGTAACTTGTGTTCATTTCTTAGAAAGTTATTTTTATTTTTTGTCGCAGTTATGCATACTTGATGGAGATGTTTGTGATGGAAAGGATGATTGTGGAGATGGTGAAGATGAGACAGTGGAACAGTGCATTGACTTTAGCTTCGAAACATTTGAAGATGGGTTTAGTAATAGATGGTTTGTCCAAGGCATTGACGGCGTAGAAGACGACTTTGATTGGACTCTCGCAAGTGGATCGGCTGTTGTACGAGGTCAGTTGTAATGAAGATACAGAGAGGTTTACTTGGCCTTTCCATAAATATCTAAGGAATGCCAAGTATTAGCCATAATTATATATATCCACTTATGAAATCATTAAGTCAATATGGCTTTCATGATATTAGTCTGAGTCTATCTTGAGATTGAGGCTTGAGGCCACTTACTTTCCCCATGTTCTGTAAATCTTCTCTCTCTTTATCTAATTGTTACTATATTCTATCTTTTCTGATTAGTTCTTTGTCATATCTTAGACAGCAGTAAATATGAGCTGGACGGTAAGCACCTATTTGTAAATAGAGATGGGGACATTACTGTATGTATAACTTATTTATCAATCTGTTTGAGTGTATTTTATTTGAATAATAACAGTATTAGCATATAAGTGTGTGTTAAGCAATGTGTTATGTATTCACCTCTCCCTTCTTGTATTTTACTGGTTGTCATATATACGTCATATTGCAGTAATAACTCACCTTACGTCCGTAATTTGTTTGTAGTCACCGTGGCTCAAGCTGTAGCGTCCGCGACTCTGAGGCGTCAGGTCAAGGGTTCGCGCCCCGTCACGGTCTGAGGTTTGCAAGGGCATGCACTCAGGGTAACAATTACATCTGCCAAAACAAGTCCTTCGCAAGAAGGCAGCCATTCTAGCCCTTGGTAAAAAGGGAGTCCGTGGTATAAAACCGGAACAACGTCCGTCATTTGTTTCAAAAGACAAGGCTTAAGACAAAAAATGTCATATTATTATTAACAAAATCTGATGTAAAATCAAGCCTGACGGAAGTCTAAGAGACGTAAGGCGAAGTATTACTGTAATAATATTAATATTATATCAACTCGCCTTACGTCGCTCATTCATTCCAAGACACTTGAGTTAAGTCAGAAATGTCTTATTGTTATCAATAAAAACCAACATCAAATCATGATTGACATAATCTGAAGAGATGTAAGGCGAGATATTACTGTAATTATACTACTGTAATATGTACTTGTTATTATGAGCTCCTTCATCTGGTACATAGATAACACAAAGCTTGGTAATTTTATAGGACCCATTGTAGGCTGTTTTAACTCTATTTTTTTCCTTTTCCTTACCAAGTTGCTTCCTCTGCTGAATCCCTTTGGCTTGTAGTCTTTTACGTCTTCCAGCTGGGGTTATTGCTTGGCTTATAATAATAATAATAATAATAATAATAATAATAATAATATATGATTATAATAATAATCCACAGGATCAGGCCCTGGCTTTGATCATACTACTTTTAGTAAAGATGGACGCTATATGTACCTGGAGACAAGACAACCACCACAAACTAATGCTATAGCTTGGCTTTTAACACATCATTTCAAAGCTGGAACAGCTTGTATGATAACATTCTACACCATCATGTATGGTAAAACAGACGCAACTTTGTCTGTTATGTACAGGTAGGCACTATCTTGTCTTTATGGATTCACCATGACTTGTTCCAGCTCAGGGTGGAATTTCTACAAAAAAAATCTTGTCACATAGTATCCCAGTTTTACAGTACTAGAGGAAAAGTTTACTTACTCTGCGTAATTATAAAATACTGCATATTATTCTATACATGAAGTTTGATGCTTATAGTGATTGTAGATATAACAGTTATAAAATTAATTAATCTTGATACAATGATTGTAGACATCACATTTATAAAGTTAATTTACCTTGATGCTTACAACAGCTGTAAACATTAATTAGTTATAAAGTTATTTCATCTAACGTTTAATCTTTCAGTAAATCCAGGAGTGCTAATAATAGAATTTAAATGACAGGGGAAAAGTATATTAAGTTATTAGAATGCAAAACATTCAAATTTGGACAATATGCATTTTTACCTTTAACTTTTAGTGAGGGTCCCACAAAACCAAGGAAATTTTAATAATGTCCTTAGCCTCACAAGAAAGAATGTGTTTTATACTAAATGGCACATAAATAAATAAATAAATAAAATTATATTGACATTTACTTTATTCAAATGTGTATCCTTAGGTTGGACGATCAGGTAAATATGATATGGCAGAAGAACGTATCAGCCGGGAACTTTTGGACTAAGAATCGTATTTATTCAAATATATTTCCCTTACACACTCCCATACAACTGATCATTGAAGGCAAAGTAGCGGAACAGGAACCTGGTTTTATTGCCGTTGATGATTTTGTGTTTTCAAATGAATGCAAGTATGTTGAATTAATTTATCAGTGTCCGTATAGTATTATACAGTATGTTAGTTTCTCGTCATAAATTTCCTAACATTGTTGAGATTGATGAATATAGATAAGTATTCTTGGTTTAATCCTGAGAATAGTATTAATGTATGTTTTGAAATATAGCCATACACAATGTGACATCTGCCACTACCATGATACTGATTTAGAAACAAATGATATCTAAGAATAACATTACTGTATGTATAGTATTGAAGTATAGGACGGGACATTCCTGTATAACCACACACAGTATGACAATATCTGCCACTAGTATATTTGTGACTTAGTAACACTCGATATGTCTTAGAAATAGTATTAATGATTATTTGAAGTATATCAAAGGACATTCGTGCGTAGCTACAAAGAATACAACAATATCTGCCACTCATATGTTATTGATTTAGCAACACTATGTTATCTCTGAGTTGCAGATATTATATGATAATTGCACAAAAGTGCTTAATATTAAACTTTGGTAATTAGTTTGTTCTGCTTATCAGAGTAACTTTTAAAAACACAAGATCTTAAACTCTTTACTAAGTAGAAGAAAACTAGTGACACCTTCACACAAGGAATCTTTTATCTTGAAATACAAGTCTCTTGCTTATGTCATGGTTACTTAATTTTTACCGTATTTACGTGTCACTGTTATTCCCCATTCAAATGGGGTTGGACAGACACGTTGGATCTGGGAAATTAAAGTTTGATTCCCTTCCTAATGCTCCATGGTGAGCTCGAACATGGGTTTGTTACTTCCTGAGTATTCTGAGCTGCTGCTGCCCCCACTTTTATCACGTTTATGGTTGGTAGTAAATTCATAACTTTAATTACATTGTACAGGGTATTTCTATATATATATATATATATATATATATATATATATATATATATATATATATATATATATATATATATATATATATATATATATATAATTTTTTTTTTTACATAGAATTACTGGCAAACCAGGCGGAAACTGTACAGCTTCTGAGTTCCAGTGTCCAGATGGAACTTGTTTATACAAAGATCAGCAGTGTAACTTTGTCAATGAGTGTCCCGACAATAGCAATGCCGATGAAGAAGACTGTCGTATGTTGATGATAAAACTAAAACTAATTAATATGAGGATTCCTTTTGATTATATTGATTATATTACTGTTTAAATATTGCTTTTCATTTTATGAATTCATGCTCTCCAGTGGGGTGTGATACATTTTGGTGCAGCCGTTTTAGCATCGAATGTTTTGGTGCTAAACCCATTTAGCAACAGACTTTCTGGCGTTTTGAGTTTTATATTTGGAAAACCTATCTTAACCTATCCTATCTCTACAGAGAGAAGGTGCCAAAACAGCTGCTCCAAAACGGCATTGCCCAATCATTCCATTCTTCTCCAATGAATTTGTCCTGCTATAGTTTAAACGAAACCATTTGTTTGCTCTAAATAATGGTATTGAAGTACATACCAAGTTAACTTTTTCCTTTCTTACCTAACTGACAGCACCTGAAATATGCTCATTTGAAGATGATGCTCTCTGCAACTGGAGCATCGAAAGTCATTCCTACCCATCTGCAAAAGCTATCAAATTCAGGTAAGATAAGCAACATGCAGTTTTGCAAATAAGAATAATTCTTCTCTGTTAAGTATTTAAAAAAAGCTATTCTTTATACTTTCTTCTTAACTAATTATAGTATTATTTTTCAACATAACTCCATTCTTTTGCTGATGATTGAAGGGTGGCCATATTTGCAACAAAGGAAGTGTAACAACAGGCCTGCAATATACACTCCATTCCTCACCTCTTTTTTCAGCTGTTTTGCAGCTCGTAAAAAATAAGTGAGGAGGGTTTTCTATCCCGTGATGCATATTGGCAATAAGATAACCTCTATGGCAAAGTACTGTATATCACAATTTTCCAAAGTCATTGTTATTAACCTTAGGGTAATGGGCTAACTGCTTTCTTATCTTTGTCTTCAATCTCTTCCTCCACTTCTGTCTCATCATTTTCTTAAGTCTCTTATTTTTCTTTAACCTGCTCCTCTTTCTTCCTCATCCTGTTTTTCTCTTCTTCTTCCTTAAACTACTCCTCCTCCTCTTCTTCATCATCTTTCTTCTCCACCCTTCTTCCTCATCATCATGTGTTAATTAAAGATGTATGATTAGGTTGAAAACGTTGTTTACTATTTTATACTCAACTCGAGAGTTGACAGACCTGCGATTGAACCCACCGCTGGGTGTTAGGAAGTGCATCCAGCCCGAATTTTCTGACCTCATTTTGTCTGTGTCCACCCTTAATTTGGAGAGGGATCAATAGTGACGCATAAAGTGCTAAAAAGCTGAATATCCATTATGGAAGTAAACACACAGGTTGGAGCTGGGAAATTATACCTGGATGCCTTTCCTAAATCCCAGTGGTGGGCTCGATTGCAGATTTGTCACTTTCCAAGTCAAGTGCTCTGCCCAACGCACTTCAGTGGTCCCCGACTTTGGTATAAAATAACAAGTGACTTTTAGCAGCTCGTGAAAATTCATGTATTTATATATCATCTTACCTCTGCTAGCTGGATGTGGATGCGTCCTTCAGATCCTCTCAATAGTACTCTACAAGGAGACTACATGCCACCATTTGACCACACCTGTCTGAATGACACCTGTTACCTTCTCTTCAGTGCTTCAGTTGATGAAGATTTTGAAGATTCAACTTCACTCATGACTGTCCTACCTGTTGGTTAGTTTAGCAAAATCCTATAATTTCTTTTTTATTAAGTTAAATCTGATATTCTCTCCCTTAAGTTTGAGCATATTTAATATTTATTCCCCTAAGTTAAAACCTAATAATACCGTTCATTCCAATATAAGTTAGAGCTTTATACCTCTTCTATATATTGATTTTTGGCCCCGTTGATATTTTCCATTAAGTTTTATTAAGGTAGAATTTTGTTATATTCTCAGTATGTTAATACTTGCTGTAATTAAATAATTTTCTATCAGAAGCATTATAGATATTTTCTATCTCTTTTATGTATTCGATATTGAATAGATGAGTCTGCCACTTCATTAAATAACAGTAAAAAGGTAAAATAAATAAGATTTGTGGTGTATTTTTTACTACTTTAAATTATTAGTGGTGTAATATGTCATATTTTGTTAAACTTAATGAGGAGCCTTATTATTATTAATATCATTATTATCATAAGTCAGGCATCAAGCACTGTTGGAAACAATCAACGACTATAAAGCAAATTGCTCCAACTTGGAAACCAGTTTGATGAGGAAAGGAAAAGGGGAAGATAAAAAGAATAAAATCATATAAAATGGTAATAAGTATATTGAATAATCAGCTCTGAATACCATTACTACAGTATTTTTACATTAATCCTAAACTCATTTACAAATCAGGGGAATCGGGCATCAACTGCCGATTGAGAATGTGGTATTCCATGGATGGGCCAGAGCCAGGATCGGTTCATTTGCTGCTAATATCTGAGACTGGTGAACTGACAGAATACTGGGAGCTTGAAGGAAATCATGGACCTGGATGGCATGTTGTTAGTAAACTTAAAATGAGTTGAGATTTTTAACATCATTTATTGATAACTTATTGCAAATAACTACAATCTGAATATTTGCCCTAACTGAAGCCTATGAATATACTGTCAAACCACTGATGCCACGTATCGAATGGTGTCTTCATTTAGCTTGCCAGACTGATAGGTTTATCAGTTAAATGAGAAGTTTTGTATTAGATATGAATAATCAGTAGTAATACATTGTTACCAGCAGATGAAGCAGTGGGGGTAAACCAGATGTGGCTGTCGTGCCTTAGGGTGGGAGATCCTTGCTCATTTACCCTGTGGATGACCCAAGCAGGGTGGTTGGAGGTGAATTGTTGCAACCCTAAATCCCCATGAAGCTAGGAGAAGTGAACGTGATATATTAGTTTCTGGTGAATGTACGTGCTCTGACTCAGCACACCCCCTTAGAAGGGGTGAAGTGGCCATGTAAATGTTTGTAATATTTTGTGTTGCAGGTTGAGATGCCACTGAAACGTATATATAATCAACGAGTAGCCGTGGAAGCTCGAAGAGGCCTTTCGTACAGAGGAGGAGTTGCCATAGATGACTTCCAGTTCATGGATTGCGAACCACCTGTCCCTCCTCCAATTGGTAGAGTATTTGAAATGTTGCTGTTTGCCAATTTATGCCATTATTAATCCCTGTTAAGGGGGTGGTCACAGACAGGTTGGAGCTGGGTAAATGAGGCTTGATGCAGCTTGGTGAGGAAAAGAAAAAAGGGATGATAGAAAAAATAAAATGGTACAACCCAGTATTGCAATACTTAGGCACACATATTTTCAGTAAAGAGTTTTGTCCAGCAAAGCACAGAACTCATGCAAATACGAATCATTATTTTTATTTCTTGATACTATTTCATGACAAGCAATCGCAACCAAATTACTTGTAGTAGCACTTGGTAAGCCTACTATAAGTTTGAGTGGTTGCATTAAGTTGAGGGCTTCTTTCATCTCTGTAGGTTAAAATTATGTCTTATGATATAGTTTGCAACATTATGTAAAACTGGATTTATGTCTTTAGAGGTTTATCTTAATAAGTTAAAATTATTGCTCATGTTGCAGTTTGTAACATTAATTAAAACTGGAGTCATGTCTTTAGGTGTTTATCTTACCAAGTTAAAGTTATTGTTCATATTGTATTTTGTAACATTACTTAAAACTGGTCTTATGTCTTTAGGGGATTATCTCACTAATTTAAAGTTATTGCACATGCTATATTTTGAAACATTACTTAAAACTAAATTTATGTCCTCAGGTGTATCCTGCAGTTTCTTAGACAAGTTCCAATGCAGCAGTGGGAAATGCATTCCAAAGGCATTTATGTGTGACTTTTCAAATGACTGCCTTGATTTATCTGATGAGGAGTTTCACATGTGCTCATCATTTAAGCAAAGATGTAACTTTGAAGACACTTGCAGCTCTTGGACTCAAGAGACAGCTCTTGATAATGGGGATTGGGTACTGTCCAGGGCATCAGCTGATCTCACAGGCCTCTTACCTCATACAGATCATTCTCTGGGAACAACTGCAGGTGAGACTGATTTAAAATAGATACCAGCTTGTTCATACAGTCCTGGCAGTTTCATGTTGAGTGATGTCATATATATGAAAAACAGTATATATATATATATATATATATATATATATATATATATATATATATATATATATATATATATATATATATATATATATATATATATATATATATATATATATATATATATATATATATATATATATATATATATATATACCTGTATATATATATATATATATATATATATATATATATATATATATATATATATATATATATATATATATATATATATATATATATATATATATATATATATATATATATATATATATATATATATATATATATATATATATATATATATATATATATATATATACAGGTATATATATATATATATATATATATATATATATATATATATATATATATATATATATATATATATATATATATATATATACCTGTATATATATATAATATATATATATATATACCTGTATATATATATATATATATATATATATATATATATATATATATATATATATATATATATATATATATATATATATATATATATATATATAAATATATATATATATATATATATATATATATATATATATATATATATATATATATATATATATATATATATATATATATATATATATATATACCTGTATATATATATATATATATATATATATATATATATATATATATATATATATATATATATATATATATATATATATATATATATATATATACCTGTATATATATATATATATATATATATATATATATATATATATATATATATATATATATATATATATATATATATATATATATAAATATAAATATATATATATATATATATATATATATATATATATATATATATATATATATATATATATATATATATATATATATATATACCTGTATATATATATATATATATATATATATATATATATATATATATATATATATATATATATATATATATATATATATATATATATATATACCTGTATATATATATATATATATATATATATATATATATATATATATATATATATATATATATATATATATATATATATACCTGTATATATATATATATATATATATATATATATATATATATATATATATATATATATATATATATATACCTGTATATATATATATATATATATATATATATATATATATATATATATATATATATATATATATATATATATATATATATATATATATATACCTGTATATATATATATATATATATATATATATATATATATATACCTATATATATATATATATATATATATATATATATATATATATATATATATATATATATATATATATATATATATATATATATATATATATACCTGTAAAATATATATATATATATATATATATATATATATATATATATATATATATATATATATATATATATATATATATATATATATATATATATATATATATATATATATATATATATATATACCTGTATATATATATATATATATATATATATATATATATATATATATATATATATATATATATATATATATATATATATATATATATACATATATATATATATATATATATATATATATATATATATATATATATATATATATATATATATATATGTATATATATATATATATATATATATATATATATATATATATATATATATATATGAATCATTTTTTTTTTACCCCGACCGGGACTCGAACCTAGGACTTTTGATTACTAAGTCAAGGCGCTACCACTACACCACAGAAGGTTAAAAGGAACCCAACCTTATAGCTTATATCTGCTATACTTAGGAATGAACGCATTCTAACTGAATGCCACTATGTTCATATTACAGATTCCCCAACCTCACTCGTGGCTTCATTTTAGCATTTAATTCAAATCCCAATCTCATTCGGGCCATGAAATTATCAAATAAGCACATTACGTATGTGAAAACATGAATCATTTTTTTACCCCGACCGGGACTCGAACCTAGGACTTTTGATTACTAAGTCAAGGCGCTACCACTACACCACAGAAGGTTAAAAGGAACCCAACCTTATAGCTTATATCTGCTATACTTAGGAATGAACGCATTCTAACTGAATGCCACTATGTTCATATTACAGATTCCCCAACCTCACTCGTGGCTTCATTTTAGCATTTAATTCAAATCCCAATCTCATTCGGGCCATGAAATTATCAAATAAGCACATTACGTATGTGAAAACATGAATCATTTTTTTACCCCGACCGGGACTCGAACCTAGGACTTTTGATTACTAAGTCAAGGCGCTACCACTACACCACAGAAGGTTAAAAGGAACCCAACCTTATAGCTTATATCTGCTATACTTAGGAATGAACGCATTCTAACTGAATGCCACTATGTTCATATTACAGATTCCCCAACCTCACTCGTGGCTTCATTTTAGCATTTAATTCAAATCCCAATCTCATTCGGGCCATGAAATTATCAAATAAGCACATTACGTATGTGAAAACATGAATCATTTTTTTACCCCGACCGGGACTCGAACCTAGGACTTTTGATTACTAAGTCAAGGCGCTACCACTACACCACAGAAGGTTAAAAGGAACCCAACCTTATAGCTTATATCTGCTATACTTAGGAATGAACGCATTCTAACTGAATGCCACTATGTTCATATTACAGATTCCCCAACCTCACTCGTGGCTTCATTTTAGCATTTAATTCAAATCCCAATCTCATTCGGGCCATGAAATTATCAAATAAGCACATTACGTATGTGAAAACATGAATCATTTTTTTACCCCGACCGGGACTCGAACCTAGGACTTTTGATTACTAAGTCAAGGCGCTACCACTACACCACAGAAGGTTAAAAGGAACCCAACCTTATAGCTTATATCTGCTATACTTAGGAATGAACGCATTCTAACTGAATGCCACTATGTTCATATTACAGATTCCCCAACCTCACTCGTGGCTTCATTTTAGCATTTAATTCAAATCCCAATCTCATTCGGGCCATGAAATTATCAAATAAGCACATTACGTATGTGAAAACATGAATCATTTTTTTACCCCGACCGGGACTCGAACCTAGGACTTTTGATTACTAAGTCAAGGCGCTACCACTACACCACAGAAGGTTAAAAGGAACCCAACCTTATAGCTTATATCTGCTATACTTAGGAATGAACGCATTCTAACTGAATGCCACTATGTTCATATTACAGATTCCCCAACCTCACTCGTGGCTTCATTTTAGCATTTAATTCAAATCCCAATCTCATTCGGGCCATGAAATTATCAAATAAGCACATTACGTATGTGAAAACATGAATCATTTTTTTACCCCGACCGGGACTCGAACCTAGGACTTTTGATTACTAAGTCAAGGCGCTACCACTACACCACAGAAGGTTAAAAGGAACCCAACCTTATAGCTTATATCTGCTATACTTAGGAATGAACGCATTCTAACTGAATGCCACTATGTTCATATTACAGATTCCCCAACCTCACTCGTGGCTTCATTTTAGCATTTAATTCAAATCCCAATCTCATTCGGGCCATGAAATTATCAAATAAGCACATTACGTATGTGAAAACATGAATCATTTTTTTACCCCGACCGGGACTCGAACCTAGGACTTTTGATTACTAAGTCAAGGCGCTACCACTACACCACAGAAGGTTAAAAGGAACCCAACCTTATAGCTTATATCTGCTATACTTAGGAATGAACGCATTCTAACTGAATGCCACTATGTTCATATTACAGATTCCCCAACCTCACTCGTGGCTTCATTTTAGCATTTAATTCAAATCCCAATCTCATTCGGGCCATGAAATTATCAAATAAGCACATTACGTATGTGAAAACATGAATCATTTTTTTACCCCGACCGGGACTCGAACCTAGGACTTTTGATTACTAAGTCAAGGCGCTACCACTACACCACAGAAGGTTAAAAGGAACCCAACCTTATAGCTTATATCTGCTATACTTAGGAATGAACGCATTCTAACTGAATGCCACTATGTTCATATTACAGATTCCCCAACCTCACTCGTGGCTTCATTTTAGCATTTAATTCAAATCCCAATCTCATTCGGGCCATGAAATTATCAAATAAGCACATTACGTATGTGAAAACATGAATCATTTTTTTACCCCGACCGGGACTCGAACCTAGGACTTTTGATTACTAAGTCAAGGCGCTACCACTACACCACAGAAGGTTAAAAGGAACCCAACCTTATAGCTTATATCTGCTATACTTAGGAATGAACGCATTCTAACTGAATGCCACTATGTTCATATTACAGATTCCCCAACCTCACTCGTGGCTTCATTTTAGCATTTAATTCAAATCCCAATCTCATTCGGGCCATGAAATTATCAAATAAGCACATTACGTATGTGAAAACATGAATCATTTTTTTACCCCGACCGGGACTCGAACCTAGGACTTTTGATTACTAAGTCAAGGCGCTACCACTACACCACAGAAGGTTAAAAGGAACCCAACCTTATAGCTTATATCTGCTATACTTAGGAATGAACGCATTCTAACTGAATGCCACTATGTTCATATTACAGATTCCCCAACCTCACTCGTGGCTTCATTTTAGCATTTAATTCAAATCCCAATCTCATTCGGGCCATGAAATTATCAAATAAGCACATTACGTATGTGAAAACATGAATCATTTTTTTACCCCGACCGGGACTCGAACCTAGGACTTTTGATTACTAAGTCAAGGCGCTACCACTACACCACAGAAGGTTAAAAGGAACCCAACCTTATAGCTTATATCTGCTATACTTAGGAATGAACGCATTCTAACTGAATGCCACTATGTTCATATTACAGATTCCCCAACCTCACTCGTGGCTTCATTTTAGCATTTAATTCAAATCCCAATCTCATTCGGGCCATGAAATTATCAAATAAGCACATTACGTATGTGAAAACATGAATCATTTTTTTACCCCGACCGGGACTCGAACCTAGGACTTTTGATTACTAAGTCAAGGCGCTACCACTACACCACAGAAGGTTAAAAGGAACCCAACCTTATAGCTTATATCTGCTATACTTAGGAATGAACGCATTCTAACTGAATGCCACTATGTTCATATTACAGATTCCCCAACCTCACTCGTGGCTTCATTTTAGCATTTAATTCAAATCCCAATCTCATTCGGGCCATGAAATTATCAAATAAGCACATTACGTATGTGAAAACATGAATCATTTTTTTACCCCGACCGGGACTCGAACCTAGGACTTTTGATTACTAAGTCAAGGCGCTACCACTACACCACAGAAGGTTAAAAGGAACCCAACCTTATAGCTTATATCTGCTATACTTAGGAATGAACGCATTCTAACTGAATGCCACTATGTTCATATTACAGATTCCCCAACCTCACTCGTGGCTTCATTTTAGCATTTAATTCAAATCCCAATCTCATTCGGGCCATGAAATTATCAAATAAGCACATTACGTATGTGAAAACATGAATCATTTTTTTACCCCGACCGGGACTCGAACCTAGGACTTTTGATTACTAAGTCAAGGCGCTACCACTACACCACAGAAGGTTAAAAGGAACCCAACCTTATAGCTTATATCTGCTATACTTAGGAATGAACGCATTCTAACTGAATGCCACTATGTTCATATTACAGATTCCCCAACCTCACTCGTGGCTTCATTTTAGCATTTAATTCAAATCCCAATCTCATTCGGGCCATGAAATTATCAAATAAGCACATTACGTATGTGAAAACATGAATCATTTTTTTACCCCGACCGGGACTCGAACCTAGGACTTTTGATTACTAAGTCAAGGCGCTACCACTACACCACAGAAGGTTAAAAGGAACCCAACCTTATAGCTTATATCTGCTATACTTAGGAATGAACGCATTCTAACTGAATGCCACTATGTTCATATTACAGATTCCCCAACCTCACTCGTGGCTTCATTTTAGCATTTAATTCAAATCCCAATCTCATTCGGGCCATGAAATTATCAAATAAGCACATTACGTATGTGAAAACATGAATCATTTTTTTACCCCGACCGGGACTCGAACCTAGGACTTTTGATTACTAAGTCAAGGCGCTACCACTACACCACAGAAGGTTAAAAGGAACCCAACCTTATAGCTTATATCTGCTATACTTAGGAATGAACGCATTCTAACTGAATGCCACTATGTTCATATTACAGATTCCCCAACCTCACTCGTGGCTTCATTTTAGCATTTAATTCAAATCCCAATCTCATTCGGGCCATGA